>LYUA01000273.1:705683-716642 GCA_002093875.1 Calopteryx splendens | reverse complement strand
CTTTCAGAGGGAGTGGAAAACACCCGTTCAGTAGCCAATTACTATGTATATAAATATATGCATCGAAATTTGCCTTCTAGTGTCATTCCGAGACTTATTTTGTTGCATATTATTCTGTCTCCTACTTAATATTAAATCGATTTTGACTCTTATTTATCCAGGGGTAGCAAAGAAAACGGTACTCTGGTTTGAACTTCATATATTATGAATTGTAGTAGTTTAAATGTCATTAGCACTTCATGACTCTCTAACCGATGACTTATGAGCTCCAATTGCCGCATTAAACTTCGATCTTCACCACCTCAGAAGCTTCAAAAGACGTGCCGTTAAATAAATAACGCGTCCCTTGCAGGAGACCCCTTGTTAATTCACGAGCGCCCTTCCCCGTCTTGAGGACATCCTGTTAAGCCAAGACATTCCACATACTGTTCAACGGGGAGACTCCTCACCTCACATGCCGGAAGTTAAGTCGCCCGAGTGAAGGATCTTCCTTGGCCTCACGTTCATATCCTTTGAGACGGCTCTGCGAGATTGGAGGAGGTGGTGTTGAAGTGTAGTTGGAGGTGCACTCTGGGAGAGATTTAGTATGTGTGCGTCTAGAAGGCAGAATAGCGCCCTTAATTTCTCATTTTCTAATTAGCAAAGCAGGCACACGGGGACATGAGTCCCTTTCTCTCGCAATCCTTCTCATGCTCCTTGCTGCTTTGCTTTTAAGTCCTGGTAAAAACAGTTTATGTTCACAAATATAAAGTCATCGCATGGAACATTGTCTGTTTAATGGTAAAGAAAATTTACATTTTGTAAAATTATGACTCACAAGGAATTGCATTAATTGCTTTACATCGGGGATGCCTACGTTTCTGAGAGTTAAGGTGTAAATATAAGTTTGAAGCTAAGTTGAAGTATGAGCGCCTGCTTTTGAATATTCCTCGAATTTAAGAATACGTACATAAATATGCATATAAAAGAAGAGTAGCAGAATTTTTTTATTTTTCATTGCGGCTGCAAAAGTGTTTTTTTTAATCTAAAAATGTTTTTTAAGATAATTAATGGGATACGCAATGCTTCGTAATATAACTACACAACACACGACCCGTACAGTTTCACGCTTAACTTTGTGGAAATATTCCATGTTGGAGTGAAATGATATATAACATTTGTGATTTCCACTTACTAGTTTTATTCACACGACGTGGGTTTCGACAGTTAGTCCTAGGGATGATACTTAGTGTCAAAATCCAGGTCGTATGAATAAAAATAGTGAGTGGAAATCACAAGTGTTATATTTCATTTTTCTCCAATTCACAACACACATTTTTGCGACCGTAGCCGATTTACCTTTCATCGTTGAAGTTTATAAAATTGTCTTAAAAGAAACTTGGTGAGCCAAAGGTTTCATGAGCAAATAAGTAAAAAAAGCTCAATTACTGTGCTCATCACTCTTTGAAATGATTTGGTGAATTTTAAAAATATTTCCTCTGGTATAGCTGATTATTTCATTTAATTGATGAACTTTTAAAATATTTCTTATACTATAGCACATTATTTCTTATCATTAAGTGAAATATCTTTTTTTAAAAACTAAAATGTCAAAAATTAATTTTCACACGAGTACATGAGACTAAATTCACCATCGCTACAGGTTTAAATCGCTGTATCTCTCCCCATTTCATTAAGAATCATGGTTCGGCTGGCTAACTAATCGACTATTTATGTATATGTCCGTCATATATAAGTTCTTCATCAGAAGACAGGATAATTGTACGTTATACACTGGAGTTTAATGAGCACGAATTTTATTTTGTGGTGCACAGGCTTTTTTAACTAATGATATGCTGACAATACTTTTCAAGGTAGTATAAAGATACTAAACAATACAAGGTAAAAAAAACCACCAAAGCTTATAAACATTTTACTATGACCGTTTATGAGAGCTACTAACTACTTTTAAATACCGATAACTTTATTATTTCTTAATAATATGAAGATAAGTTTTTTCAGAATGAGTCTAAATAACTTTATAAATTGATAATTTTGTATGATAATTTGATGATTATAATAAAAATAATAAATCCTCTTCGTTACAAAACGTTTATCTAGTGTTATGGATATAAAGCATTCGCTTGACAAATTTCATCATTTATATTTGGCTCCGAATTCAATCAATCAACTCATCATCAATCATTTTCTTAATCGTTTCCATGAAGAGTGAACTTTAATATTTCATGATCACAACGTCTGTATTATTTTACCTTCCTTCGTGGGATGACCGCAAGGGAAAGACCAGGCATGATACTGTGTCAGTATTGGAATTCTCGTCTCTATGCTACCCTTATTTCGTTTTCCCCTCGTTTAGGCGCCCTTTTTTCCTTTATGTACAGTCGCACTTCTTCCCTCGCGTCCTCACTGGTCCAGTGAGATTTGTACTTCTTTTCCTCCCACCCCTCTCGAACACGAGCACGCCGTCATGCAACATGCATGAGAAACCGCATCGAGATCCGCGCTCTTGGGAGGTGAGTGTGTGCCAGGGGACTTCCCGGCGGCAGCACTCCTTAAATCCCGAGGCTCACTCCGCCCCCCACGGGTCCCCCCGCCTCCCTCTCCTCCCCCGCACTCACTCAATCTCTCTCTCTCTCTCTCTCTCTCTCTCTCTCTCTCTCTCTCTCTATCCTTAAACCTTTCTCTTGGCTCACTGTATCCATCTCTTCGTTTCATCTCTCCAGCCAGCTCCCTTTTCGCAGCGCATCCAGGGGCCTCGCTCCCACTGCCATCTCTCTTCTTAGAAGGCGCTCCCTTTCTTCACGCTGAGCATTCTGCCTACCACTTCAGTTTATTTCCACGAGGTTTCGCCTCTGTTGACTGCCATTAAAATCCTAATAGAAATACCGGCGAGTCTTTTATCCGTTCATGCAACTCCAAGCGCGACTCCACACTCGCATCCAACTTTGTCTGCACGTCAACGTTCGTGTAAGGTTGAGCGACATCAACACAACTTGGCCCCTTATGTGATAGTTCTTTGCATTCATTTTTTTGCGCCACCTGCCTCTATTGCTCTGGAGAGTTGATCTACATAGTTTTCGAATTAGGTGTCTAAAGTGGGTCGCTTGTATGAGGCGTCTTGATGCTCCAGTTGTTGTCCTGCCGTTTAATGTTGGTGTTCATTCTCAGTGCTCGAGAGTTGACTTGCTCAAAGCCATTAAGTTAAGCCATCCCTTAATTTTTTTAAATAATGTCCCTTTACCTAGGTATATCCAAAAAATTGCTCCTTCAGGCATATTTTACTGTCATGTGTTTTAACTGTCAACTCAATCTGAATTCCTATAATTATAGATTTTATGGAAATGTAAACTTTTATCGGTAAAGTTATGATTGTATTGAATTTCCTCTGACGAGGAAAAAAGTAAACTTTATTACTTTATTTTTCTACTTTTTGAACCAGTATTAATATTTTGGTTTTAATTTTTATTCTGAATCCTCTGAAAATTATACTTCACCTACTTACGTATTTATGTTCTTTTTAGTCTGGTTTTACATCTATTGATGCCATAGGCAGTGGTGGCTTTTGGTCTGCTACTGATAGAATAAAGATAATACAAAGTTATTCGCATCTGATTAATGTCCATGACTGAATACATCATTCTCACTGATTAATTCTTTACACCTATACCTGTTTATTCTTTTCTATACACACAAGACTATTACTCAACTTGTAATTATCTACTTTATTACGTGTACAATGGATTTAAGCATAAATTCTTTTCCATTTCCAGATGAGACATTCTAAGAAAGCAAAGTCAAGGTTTATGCGTAGAGATATGTAGATACATGTTTATATTCAGATATATCTAATCCTAATACCCGTTCTGAATATCAATTAAATAGTATCACATATTTTACTTTTTTCCTAAAACTCGCCACATAGCCACATTTTAAAAATTAAAAACCACATGGTTTTCATTTGAAAGTTTCTTTACGTTTATTTTAGCAGTAATATCATTAACCGGCGTTGGAAGAAAGTGAAATAATATTTGTTTGAAAATGTTTATCTTTTACATGATCCTCTCCAAATATTATATTGATAATTAAAAAAAATCTTTTCTTGTGTGTACGTGATGCATACATTTACTTACAAAAATTGATATTTCATGACCTCGTTACGCAACCATTTTTTTTACTAGTTTGCGAAATCTCAGTTATTTCCTCTAATTTCGTAAAATTGGTCAAATTATTATTTTAATGCCTGAAATTCGCATTTCGAGAATATTTTAATAAAAAATTGATGAGATGGTAAGAAAAAAGGAGATTTTTCATCCCGATGAAGTAATTCACTTAAGCGTAATGATTCAATTCGAGTTATGGCTATATAAATTAAAGTACTTAACAAGTAACAGCATTTAATTTTTTTACCAAAACCTAAAATTTTTATTTTATTTTGCTTATTTTCGTTATACATTAAATACTAAACTAACTTACTGCCGTAATTTCAGTTCAAGTAGATGTCGATATTTGAAATTAGGGCAGGATAAAAAATCCTCTTCAACATATTTTGAAATTAAAAATGCGTGTATGGATATTAGGTTCACGTTATTTTTTTCTTTTCATAAGGATTATCGCAGCATTTTTAATTTTAAAGCCACCACCTATCTGCCTTGCTTGCCCCAGTTTTTAAATAGAGCGCATCGAAGTGGCAAGCTGCCTTTTATTTCCCCACCAGCGTTCGCCATTAATTAAAGTCTAAGTGAATCCTCAAAGTAACACGATATTTTCCCTTTGATACTCTGATCAAGTTGATTGTTAGCGTAAATCCAAGTGCACCACTTTGAGCAGTATTTTATATAATTTCAAGTGTCTAAGAAGTAGTTTTTGAATGTTGCTGTAAATGAAAAAATTAAAATTGTGAACTCATCAGGACATGTGAGTGGAAAGTCGTATACGATGTTCCCCAATGATAAAAACATTTTACTAACTAATACACTTACGATTTTCCGTTGAATTTTAATTTATTTTTACTATGAGAACTAACTACCATAAGTTTATTTAGAATTATTTTTAATGAGCACCTCAATCCTAATTTGTGTGGAGAGGTAAATGCATAATTATAATACTTAAATCGAAATATACGTACGTTTTGAGATAAAAATATATCAAAGATAATCTTCGAACAATGCACGTTATACTCCAATAGGAGTAAATGTCTTCTAAATCTATTATTTGCAACCAGGATTAATAATTTTCTCTCAATTTGGAAACTCGATCGTTATATTGAACACATACTTACACAATGGCAGATTCTATGATTGTGTTATTTGTGTTGATAGTTACGAGTTCGCGCATTATAAAATATAATGGTGTTATAATTGCTATTACATACTATCTTCTGCTTATTTCGTGGTGTGTTCCTCGAGTATTTTCGTCAGTTTATTATATTTTTCTTGCTTACCAGTGACAAGCATGGCTTGTCTTATACTCTGGATTTTTTTAAATACGCTTAAACCCGTTTATCTATTAAATGCGTTTAATTTGGCACCAAAAATCCGTGTTTCTTTAAGGCTCAATCCCAGATTTTTCACATGAAGCTTCTGTTTTTATCTTTAATATTTCGTTTACCTCTTGAATCGGTGTGTTCTGAATTCAAGTCCAGGGGCTAACTCGTGAGTATAGTTCGCGTCTTTCAATTTTACTGACTTATTTTGCTACTAGATATTAGTAGTAGTTCCTATTAGTTTATCTTACTACTAGACAGATACCTACCGGGCACCATCAAAGTTGACGATGAATATAGAAATATACTTGAGGTTTTTTCCTCGTGGTAATGGGTTGGAAGAAGTTTTACTGGCATGAGGCACAGAACGGTTGATGTGAAGAGTACGTCGGGTGCGCTACATGACAGAATTCTTGTCTATGGCACAAGTATTGAGGTATTGAGAATGGCAGTGTTTGAGTAGGAGAAATGAACCATTTGTTTAACAGACCAGAGTAGAATTGGATCATTCTAACAGCGTGCCAGAGATTGATTTAGAAGATCAAATGCATTGAATGAGAAAAAGGGTTTATGGGAAAGAGTAGAAGAGAAGTTTGTAGTATTTAATTATAAAAACAAATGAATTGGGTGCATTTTCTCACCCAATGGATATATTATGAACCTTAGAGTAAGGAAAAAGGGAAGGTCCCACGAGAAGGACAAGTGAAAACGGTGTAGACAGCTAGAATGAGAATGTACGTCAGATCATGGCTAGAGAATTAACATTGCAAAGCTAGGAATGAAGGATTGAGGTCAAGAAATCATCGGAATGTAGGACTGATGAGAGAATTAATTATGATTACAAGAGGCAGAATTAGCTCTATGACTGACGGAACCCTTTTACATTCTGCTCTCTGAATAATTTATTGCCATCTTTTGTCTACAGTGGGAAAGAATATTCAAAGTAGTTCGATTTTTAATTATCAATCATTTCTCGCGCATTTTTGCGAGGTGTGGGGTCACAATGATGGAAAATCATTTCAGGTACCTAAATTGTGGGGATTCTTAAATTTTTGATCTCATAAATCCCGAATTTACTGTGCATATAAAATTGCGCATAAGAAAAATAGACTCGCCTGGCGTAGGCGCCAGTCTCTTTCAATTACCTAAGTTTTATCAGGTTTGTTGATAGTCATCGCGGTGCATGGTACTAGGGGAGGATGCAAATGTAAGATATAATGTGGTATTGAATGAGGATGGGGTAAGAAAGGGTCAAAGGTATGTAAAGGACTTATCTATGTAAAGCCCATGATTGGCATTAAGTGAAGTAAATGGGAGTATAGTCGTATTACTTTTCCCTTTTCCCTAGAAAACTGTCTTCATGAAGCCATAGTGTGGAAATGTGTCAGCTCAAGTTTTTCCTTCAATTTTCTCAGATTTTTCATCACCTGTCTTTCTTGCTCCACCCTATGGAAAAATTCCTAGTTATTTTCATCCATTTAATCTCAATCGTTCTTCGCTGTCAACATATTTCCGATTCCAATTTTCGATTTCTTGATGATTTTATTGTCTTTGCTTCAATACCATAGAGAAGCACACTCCATATGGCTTCCATACTGCTTAACTAATGTGCTTCCTTAATTTTAAGTTTGTGATGCCAATATTAGGACTGTTTTAAAATGATTTTCTTTCCCTGGGGTATTTTACTGATTATTACATCGTTCCATTGTTGCTGATTCTCAATCTAAACATTGAGGATATTGGGTGCAATTTCAAACTTGTCAAATTTATTTATTCTTGCGTCACTGTGGATGCTTCATGAGTTAAAGGCAAGTGTTCTTAATGCAAGATGTACGATTAGATTGCTCTTTTATCATTATGAGATAGCCAAGTGTTCTGAATAGAATATGTAGGAGTAGATTGTACTTAAATCATTATGAGATACTTCCATGGTCTTAAGAATAAAAATTATTTTATTCTAGCGGATGTCGCATTGTATCCTTAGATGCATTTAATGCTAGTTATTAATCTTCAATCCTATCCCCTTCTATGTTATATAATGGCCAAAACAGCAAAAAATCTTGTTCCCCTCCTTTTCATAATTCCTTACTTTTATTCGCTCGGGAAATATTCTGCATTAGGTTCCTTTCTTTTTTATGTACTCGTATACATTCGTATCCATCTATCGATGCATGTGCAGTCAGGGTTATAATTCGAATATTTTCACATATTTCTGCCCCATTTTTTGGTGAGAGGGAATTGGGACAATTATGTTCTTCCGGAAATTCATCGGTGTTTTTCCAGTTGAGGAAACTTTATAGATGATTTTATACAACCTCGTTAAATTTTTCTTTCCATCAAATTTAATGAGGTTCGAGGCCACATTGTCGATTTAGGGAAACTTGTTGGTACACACATCTTTAACTGCTGCATGTAATGATGATCTAAATATAGTGGCCTTTCTGTTGTCTTCTTGCTATTAATTATATTCTACCGATATATATCTCCCATTTTATTTTTGCTACAATTCAAGATTTCCAAGTTCTCGGTCGTTTTTCACATATTTATATCTTCTTTATAATTCTTTATCCAGGTGTCTCTGGCTGGTTTTCCGCATTCCTTAATTTCTTCCCTTTTTATAACCAAGTAGATAATTTTCATTTAGAGCGTTTTTGTATTTTCTTGGGTTTTAATCAGTGGCATTACTTCATCTTGGATCCAAAGCATCCTCTCGATGGATTATTCTTCTACCGACAGACTTTTTTGTGGCTTTTATTAGCCCTCTTAATATTTTTTTATCTTTTCTCTACTGTGCCTGAATCAATATCTGTACTTAATCAGTCTCTTCCAAAGTCCTTGCAAGACTTAAGAGTGGATCTGGAAGATCTGTGGAGTTGTCTTCAGCAATCTCCTTGCCTCCATTTTTTCATCTTATTACTTACCTTCTTGAATTTCAGATGGGATTTCATTGTAAATAAGTTACGTATGGAAACTACGATTGCACCAAACATAAAAAAGACGGTGAATATTCCACAAAAATGTCAATGCGTTATGTAATTTGGAAAGGTAGTTCACTTACTTGTCGTTGGATCGGTTATCACCGTCCTAAATATTAAAGGTTTTTCAAACTTTGTAAATTGATAAAATACTGCTTCTAAGTTCTTTATCAGTGCGAAAAAGCAGTTTCATACAGCCATGCATACTGACTCGTTAAGGCTCATCTTGCTATGGTCGTAACTAAATAACTCGTAACTATTTTTTAAGTCGATCGTCATGTCAATGGAGTGTAGATGCATTATAACCATGCTGTCAAATAATATTCATCTTCTTTCTCTCACTCAAATTTGTAAATTACCCTCTTTACTGTCCTCCTTTAAATGAGATGGCTCGTTTTAGGAAGGTGGCGACTTTACTCAGTATTCCTATTTGAAGTACCTACAATAGTCAAACAAACCTTTTGGATCCGAGGACTATAATGGATTTTCTTCAATCAAATTGGTTTTATTAATTTTTTAAAGACATTTATACTCTAAAATTGTTCTCCTGAATTTGGCGTATTATTTGGCATGATTTAAAAGTCATGGTAATAGTTATATTGATGCTCTGATATAATGAACAAATCGTTCCGTAAGCGTCTTAAAAATAAAAGTTTTCATATAAAAAAGTCAAAAGAATTATTAATCTGAACTTGTTTAAATGCTACAGCGTACACGTTTGGCATTCAGCGCCTAGCATATTCCGTTAAATGTTATAATGATATATTATAAGTAATGTATTTCAACGTTATAAACTAAGGTGAGAATCTAACTGGGCGAAAGAAACGTGCTGCAAAGAGAAGAGCGAGATAATGGAGAGTTTACAGAGACAGTGTAATATTTATGGATACGCTGTATTAGAAAGGTGTGAGAACCGTCAGTAAGTGATAAAGGAAAATCTCTGTACACTATCAGGAAAACGACTAGCATTAATCGAAGCAGAAGAAATTATCTACATCTACAAGATACCCTTCAAGCCACCATTGGGGTGTGTGGCAGGGGGTGAGATCACACCAGGCATACACCAAAGGAATGACACATTCCTAAAATGGGGTCTTGCACAGCAGAAAGGGACAAATGTACCAATTATGCCCAACACCCCAAAAACGTCAGATGAAAGCATTACACATGAAGGTTAACGCGCAACTACGTAGTATACCTACTAAAAGGAGGAACATGTGTAAAACAAATACTACACACAATTCCTTTCTAAATTTAGGAAAGGTGAAAAAATACATAGAAGAACTGGAAATAATATGGATCAATATTAGTCCAGCAAGCCTAGACACAGAAAGTGGACATGATATCGATGGGGATAGCTTACGTCCAGGCATAATTGAGATAGAACGAACGTTTAAGACAGTAAAAAAGAACAAGTTTGTGGAAATAGAAAACATCCCTTCTGGTCTAATTAAAAGCTCAGAAAAACTTGGAAAGAAACGTTGTTATCATTTCATCTGCGGAACTTATGATGGAGGAATATGGCCAGGAGATTGCGTTCGATCAGCTACAATTCGCAACCCAAAAAGGGATAAGTAGCTGTTTGTGAGGATAATCGGACCTTAAGTTTTCTTTCGCCCGAAGTAGACGTAATACATCAATATAAATATGGAGGAGACGGCAATGACTACTTAGATAGCGAGAAGACGTATTTCAGGGTATACTGGACATAATTAATGAACTGGAGGGGTAGTGGAGTCGTCTGAAACATGTACGTAAGGATGGATCGAAATAAATCATTTTTCGAAACTAATTTCATCCCACACAAAAGTATCCATTTGATATGCATAAGCTGTTCCCTAAATACAAAATACTTGGCTCAATGTATAACCGTTCCATTTCTCACCTATATTTAAACATTTAACTAACGAACTTTGTAATAGATCTAACATTTTATTCAAATGACAGTTTTCTAGCTGAGCCGGGTCAAATGATCCCAGAGCAAATGACCCATGGGCCCTTGAGGTCATTGGACATAGTGGAAAGTCAAAATTGACTCATTTTCACGCCTCATTGACCAATTGTACTTATGCCTCAGTTACACAGGTGCCGATATCGGGTGTAGAATAAATATGGGCAATGATAGGTAGAAGCGAAAACTGTTCCAGTATAAGACCGACTGGAAAAGGTGGGAAGGTGATGAATTCACTGCCGCAGAGTACGTTCCCCTCTTATGGGGTGCGGCACGGTGCATGATCGGAGAGGGCAGAATATTTATGGGACAAGCGACTTAACCGAAATATTTACATGTCTCCGACTGCACAGGTGAGAGTAGTGAATGGAAAACGGGGGGAGTGGTGTTAGGAAGGGAGGTAAGACAGGCTTTCCAGTTATCACCCATGATTTTTGATGTGTACGTGGAGGAAATGATAAGGGAATCGCGGGAAGGGCACGAGGTAACAAGGAAAGTAGGTAATCGACGGTTTCAGGCGTCACTTGGTGGAATTCTTCCATTATGAAGAT
>LYUA01000273.1:401962-414632 GCA_002093875.1 Calopteryx splendens | reverse complement strand
GCAAGGGAGGGTGGCGGTGACGAACACGGAGAGAGAGGAAATGGAGGGTGGGTGCAGGGTGGAGTGGCAATGACTCTCTCTCTCTCTTCCTCCGTCATTCGTCCTCTCTGTGAGTGGCTGGTAAAAGAAATCGAGAGAGGCGAGGAATAAAGAGATTAACGTGCGAATCGCAAGGAGAATGGGAAGTGAGAGAAGTCAGGTTAGGGTGTCGCGATTAAGCTATTGGAAAATCCGGGGTCGCGGATCGGATCGGGGCCGGGAGGGATTGCAAGGGGTGGGTGGAGAGAGGGGGTGGAGTGTCTGCATGTCTGTATGAGGGTGGCGTGGAGGTCGTCGGGCGTTACGACACTGCGGGAGGAAATGGAGGGATTGACGTGGGAGAGGTTGGAACGTTTCTTCAGGGAAGGGGAAACTTTAACGACGTGGATCTTAAGAAAGGGAAATTGAGTAAGCCTGTCGTTCCTTCAAATTACGATGACTCCCACCCTATCACGGGTTCGGTTTGGAGAGGAAAAGCGGGAGGTGAGGAAGGGGAGGTCAGGGGGTTAAAGCGAGTGTGTGAGTGAGGAGGGAGAGATGGAGTGCAGGGTAAGGGACTGTCGGTGAGCGGAAATATAGGCGGGATGAAAAAGCGCACGGTGGAACTTCAGGGAAAAAAAATGAACGGTTGGAAGGAAGCAAGATAAGAATTCAGGGAAATGGATGCGGGATTAAAAATTTAATATGGACGAGAAAAGACTGATTAGGAAAAGTTTTTGAAATGGCGTTGTTTTAATTAATTTTTCATTAGAGTCGTGGCGCAGAAATGGAAATTGGAAGTCTTGAAAAGTCGAAGTAATGAGTTTTGCTGAGAGATCAAAAAGATGAGATCTTTTGAGGGATATATGCAATCCCCAAGGGTTTCGATTACTTTTTGCGTCGTGATCCAACGAAGAGGAACTCGGATGAAATCGAAAAAGAATAATGATCTTTCAGTAGCAATGAGATTTTCTTATGTACTCCATTTTCAGGGACATTATGATTTAGATTATCTACTGCTTTCTGAAGAAAAAACAATGATTTATTATTCCGCATTTTCAAAATGGCCCAATTGTCGTATCACTGTAATGTTACAAGTTGAACTGGTAATAATTGGATGATTTAAGTTTTTATAGGAATAATTTGATGCAGAGATCCTGTGTAGGGCTGCGTTGTGAAATCCTTTTTTCAGGGTACCCTTCACAACTAGTTCACAAATTACCTCGCTAGTCACCACCAGGGTGTGTGGTACGGGCTTTAAAACACAAACAATGGAGACACGGGTGAATAAACCTCTAAGGGGAAGATTGATATAATTTGCAAGAGCATAACTATTTATATTGAGATCGCACATTGTGGGAAGAAAAAATGAATCTTACGATTAATTCCTTGTAAATTTTTGTTAGACCATCTCAAGGCCGTTGAATTTTCGAGTATCGAGTGTATTCTTCTCCAGGTTTTGTGATAATTTTGCGACACATTTTGTTCTCTCGTGGCTGTTTTTCACGAACTAAGCAGCTTTTCACAGTAGATGTGGGTTCAGATTTACGAGGAATTGCATCCATCCAACCATTCAGCCATCCATCCTTCGCTCATTAGGAACTGTATTTTACACCTATGAGTTCCGAAAATTCTACCCTTTTCAGTACGGTACCGCATGTTCTAGATCTTCCTCAATTTAGTTTTGTTCGTTGGAGGCACCCCAAGTATTTTATGTAATCAGCAACGCTCGTTCACTTTATTCTAAATCTTCCTTGTGTGTAGATGTATTTCTATTCGACTGTTATTATTTTTAAGCTAATTATTACAAAAATATTTTTAGCATTTGCAACTAGACCATGTCATCTTTATGCAGTTTAATAAAGACATTATAGTTATAATGTGATATTATATCAGTTGGGTTTTTCATAATAAAATTTAATAGGTAATTTAAATAACTTACGGGAGGTAAATAAATTTATATCATTGTAAAATAATTTATTTCTATTTCTTTATGAATAAAAATACTCCAACCTCCTCATTTTATTAATTTCGGAGCAGAGCACCATGTGCTTTGGTTTATTATTATATTGAATAATACTCTGGTTCAAAGGCAGCGATTTTTGATTTCATGTTCTATTCAGTACATCATCATATGGGTGTGCAATTTATTTTCGTTTGAAGTTAATTTTGTAAATATTTTTTTCTCACACTTTTACAGTTCATTTTAGCCTTTCATTCTAGAATACCATACCTACTAATTTACCGTAAATTTTTTAGTGAAGAAATTCACTCCATTTTAGAGGAATTGCCATATGTGTCAAATATGAGGTTGAAAATGTATCCAAAAGTAACTCTTTACATGTTAACATTAGAATTTGGTCTTACTATGGTTACTTGAAAATTTCATTCCATGCTCATTCCGAGTATTTTTTCATTATCTAACGACTCCTATTACTACTCAACATTATGATGGACGAGGGTTTTACTATCCACGCAGCAATTTTGTGGTTATGCGTTTGAACTGAGACGTATTGCATTTGTAGCAGCTTTGCTATACTCCTAGACTATTTTTATTGAGAATAAACGGCGTTGAGTGCAAAATTGAATGTTGGTTCGTATTTCATGGAACTCCAATTGCCGTTAATTTCCAAAACAATTCAGTGGCTACTCCTAAACTTGTAAGAAGACACCGTTTGTTCAAAACCCTAACTGCTGTAATCCATTTCGCCGCCTCATCGCAAAACAATTCCTATAAAAACGCGCACGCTCATTGATATAGCCTCTCACCCATAACTTTGAATGCATATCTCCCCGTCCCAACATCTCTTACCGTGTCTCGAACCATCTTTCACTCAAATGGACAACGCAATATAACTCTCCTGCAGTTGCGTCGCAGCCCTTCCTCCGTCCCTTTCCCTGCCGAGCCACCTCCAGCTAAACCTCCTCCGGCCCCACTCCTCACATCTCTTCGCCCCTCGCGGCCCTTCCACCTGCTTCGTCCCATCCCTTAATCTTTGAAGGCGCCATTGGAGAGAGGCCTCCCTTTCTCATAGCACAGCAATGATTGTTTTACGGGACGTAAGGCAGAGGAAAAGTCCCCACGATTGATATTGATGCCTTGTGCACACAGAACTCGAGAAGAAGTCCTATTTGCTCTATTTCTCAGGGATTTATCGCCACCAGTGATTTTCTACCCGCTCCAGTTTCTATTTGGACCATTTTTTCCTCTCGAAACTTCATGTGCGTATTTCCATCATTGCCATTCGTAAGGTTATCGTCAAGTAGGCGAGATGTTCTTGGTTTATTTTCCTCCCTTTCCATACCTAAATCCTGCCCACACTAAATACCTGAACATGTTGAAAATTTCGTACCGCGTTAGGAAAGTTGTCGGTGCTATAAGCAGAAGAGTGTAGGGTTTTCGCGGCGTGTGTGGATGAGCGAGCGCTCTCGTGTTGTGCAGGAGAGTCGGTGGCAGGAAGTGCCAGGAGCGCAGGAGGGGTAGGAGCAGTGGTAACTGAGAAATGAACTCTCCCGGGCGAAGAATCCCAGACTATATATCTCCACGACCGCTCACCCGCCGCACAAACCATCCCTCTTCGACCTCTTCTCTTGCACTCCTCCCTTCTATTACCTTCCTCGTATTTTACTTCCCTTCTCTCATTTCCATTCCTTTTTACACTCTCCTTCTCGAATCGATTTATTTATATTATTCTGGTTCTGCAAGTTCCCTAATATGTTACGATTCAAAATTTAATAATTTTTCTCTGATTCTTTGATGTATTATCCACAATCCCTCTATAGTAAATAATTCATTGTCTTCTCCTTTTATTTCAATCGATTTAAGTTTTTCGTTTAATTTCTATTGGTTACCAAAATTTCTATCTCTCATTCAAAATATTTTCGACGAGAAAATCCGTTACATGTTCAAGGTCAAAACCCACTACTTCCTGTGAATATCTGTGTGGCATTTAAAATGAAATATTATTCTTATAATTAATTTTTAAACTACTAATTTATTAAACATAATGTACATTGTTTAAAACATATGGTGTACCGTGCACGTTTTGATCAATCATGTGCATATGCCTCGTTTCGGTATTTTCATTTCTCTTTTGTCAAAGTTTTTAATGCAGTGAGCAGACATATTTCATCTGCGCTATAGAAAAATATATCGGCAATGCAGTTACGAAATTGACATTACCAATTGATTGTCTCTTCTTTTATTCGTTGAAATGCATCATTCACCAAGTCTAGCTCAGTGCTCTTCTTTGTATACTCTTTCCCTTCAAGTTCATGCAGTGACCTTGCTCCATTTTGCTTCCAACGATAATTAAACCGCTAAAAAACACATTCACGAAGTGCAGCGAGTGCTAGTTTCTCTTCGGCAGCATGTGTCAGTGCTCGTTCGAGGGATTGGTAGGGAATGTGGAAGGACACGAGCCACGGTTTCAGAATCGGACGGATCCCCCAAAAACCGATCCGACCCGAAATGTGAATCGCATTCCGACCCTCCCACCCGGCGTGTTTCCACGCACCGACCACTCACACAAAAGCCTCCCCACGCTTCCCTCTCGTTTAACAAACCCTTCCCTCGTCCTCCACCCCTCCCGTCCTCGCCAAACGCCCCCCGCGCTCGCCATCCCCAGGAGCACTTGGATACGCCGCCACTTTCGTCCCCTCTCCACCCCCCAGAGTATAGTGGAACGGGGGAAAGTGCGAATGACAAACGAGATACGGAGTTTAAAGGGGTTAAATCCCTTTTTCTGCGGGGATCGGGTGTTCCATGCGTCTCCCTGGCCCACTGCTCCTTTCAATCTATTCTGAGAAGATCTTTTTCCCAAGTCTCCGAGTCTAAAAGTGGGTTTAAAATTGCTCCGATTGCGTTGAGGGCAAGTGAGGGTGGTTCGGGAGGGCGTGTATGTGTGGGTGGCTGAGAGGGATGGTGTAAGAGGGGGAGGGAGAGAGCACAATGCGGGCGGGTGGTGCGTGGAGAATGTCCCGCACGCAATGGATAGCGGACCGAGGAGGTGAACCGGCGGGGAGGGAGGAGGGAAAGAAGGATTTACTCTCCGTTGCCCGGCGATAAAAGTCCGGCTGGAATTTAGGACACCCCGACACCAGCGCATGGAGAACCAGAGCGACTCGAGTGACTCAAAGGTTTTTTTAAATAACCAACCCCTACCGCTGAAAAACAAGGTTTATAAGTTTTCGTTCGGATCTGATTTTATTGGCCGTTTTGGCAGGTTCATGGCAAAACCGACAAACGAAGTATGTCCTCGTGCTTCCAAAGGTTTCTACTAAATCACCGGATGTCGTGATCTCCGTCGTATATCCAAAGAGAATATAATATCATTTCAGGAATCGTTCCCATTCGTCTCACTTAGAAGGTAAAATATCTTTCGGGATTTCATTTGTTGTTGTTGCTGATACGTCTCATAGATTTAGTAAAATCGTGAAAACCTATGTAATGATTACTTCCTGACTGCTCGCAATTGTCAAAGAGGTGTATTTTAAACTAAATATGAGGTGCATAGTGCTTAGGTATAGTCTATTTCCAACTGAATACTCGTACATTAGTTTGCCATCTTTTTTCACATCAATTTTCTACGAACCAGTGTCAGTTTTTTTTTATATTAGACTTTATAGCTAGCATCTCGCAGAAATCACTCTTTGCTAAAATACACAACAATCCCATTTAGTATCATTATTATCTAAATTTAAGCTGCAGAAAGTTTTCATATTCTTTCTCTATGCAAGCTAAAAATATAGTTTTTCCTCTTTCGTATTTAGCTTTGCTTTAATGCAAGGTCATTTAATTGCAGCACGGATGAAAATCGACCTTCATGACTAATAAGATCCCGTATCTTTTTATAAGTTGCCATCAATTAAGTTAATACAGAAACCTTTTATGTTTTATGGGTCTTAGTTTTTAGTATTCGTTTGGGTCTCGAGTGGATAAAAGCTCTCTCACCACCGCTGTCTCATAGTCGCTTTCCTGATGAGAACCCTTCGCGAAGTCACAAAAACTCTCTATTACCCTCATTCCGTCATTTATTCTTCGTCTTGGAAAAAAGAACCCATAAGCACTCATCTTCTACCGACGTTAAATTTTAGAGTAACTCTTCGCTTCCTTTTTTACTCACTTTTCCCCGATTTCCTCCGGCTCCTGAATGGAAACGAAAACTATTTCTCTGGTGCTTAATCTTCCCGAAAGTTGTTTTTATCCGATCTTTCTTCGCAGTTTTAACCTCGGGAGATCCCTCGCTGTGTGATTTCTTTTTGTTTTCTGGTGGAAGTAATTCGAAAAAGTGGTCGAAATTGATGGGAAGTGAGAGTTTACTCATCGTTCTAATTCATCCGTGCGCCTCTGGTGAACAAACGTGTCTTTTTATGGCCGTAATCTCATCGTTAAAAAATACTGTCCCTGCCAGAGTATGAGAGGTCCACATTCCACGGGAAAGTCTACTCTCGTTTCCTTGACGCCTTTACGCTTCTTCTCAGCATCTCTTTTTCGCCCAACAACTTATTTCCGAACAAGCTTCAAGTATATCATCACTTATTTTCCTCTTTCTTTTCCGAATTTGCCAAACCTTATTTCCTTATTTACATCTTTCGGTGTGTGCCTGGTCTTAAATACTTGTTTTTCTTTTCTAATCTAATCCATTAGTATATAAACGCGTCCTGTTTTTAAAATGAGAGAATTCTAAAACTCCTTAATCGTCATCAGATATTCAACAATGGAATTGTTTTCCTAGGATAATGACCATGTGAGTGAAATAAAGGAAGCTTAAAAATCAAAGAAAGGTTGATAGCTCATTAGCGAGTCGCACTGTGTTAGCGAGTTCATGGATATAAAAACCATTACTGAAAGTGTTATCAGTTTTAATCCTTAATGATGATCAGTCAAATAAACAAGTTATGTTAGGAATTAGTACATTTGCGTAAAAATAATGATACATCGGGAATTTATCTCCTTCATTGTAAATTCCAGTTTTCCATAAATGTCACTATATAATCGTTCCTTTACGTGGAGGCCAATTATGCAAATAAATAAGTAAAATAATAAGGGAATATAATCCAGCCATTATTAATATACTTTCAAAATCATTTATCTACTAACATACGGCTTTTCCACTCTGTCCTGGCATCATCTCTTTCATCTAAGTACTCAACATATACATGGTAAAATGTTTCTTTATTTTCGGGAAAGACATCAAGTAAATAGTATTTTAATTTTCAATTCATTGCTCATAGAATAGCATGGTACGATTATACTAGTCTTGTTTTCAACCTTATCCTTCATTCATTCTTAAATGTACGTTTTATAGTTTGTCTCTTTAAGAGTATGTTATTACGTTTTATGTACTAAACGAAAGGATAGTGGATGGGTTCATCCTGTTGCTGCTCCTCTGTTAAACATCTTAATTAACACAAGGTAAAAATACCTACTAATATACCTATCCTAGCACTAACTTCCATTCTATCTCAATAATCTTTTCTTCTTTTTTCTTTAGTACTACTTGTCTGCCGGGTGCGATTGGTGGACCGTATTTTCACTGCTTACACTACACATTTAATTTTCCTTACGTCCTAACCAAGAACCACCGGAGATAGTGAACATCCATTATTTGAGGAGGGACTCGAATCGGCTTACGTTTAGGTTAGCAGGTGGGAGCGTCACCCGCCTGGCTGATCCGTCTGGCTTGCACTCCTCGTATAGTTAGCCTCTTTCATTACCTGAGAATTTTTTGCTGTGCCCGTATCCTTTCCACATGAGTTAGGCCCCCGTGATGTTTCCCCACAACATTCTGGACCAGTTTCGAACTTCCATCCCTCCCAAAATTTTTGCTACTGAAATTCCCCCACTAAATCTCAGCCCCTTTCGCACTCCACCGCGCATTCCCCCGCGCTCCGTATCCACACCTTTGCTCGCTCCTCTCCACTCCCTCAATTTACGCGCCTCCTCCAACTCGCTCCCCCCTCCTTTACTCCCTCTCGCACTTTATCCTTCTCTCTCTATCTTCCTCTCGTCCCTTCTCCAGAGCCACAGCAGCCCATGATATTTTTCTACCGCACCTTTCCGACTCCCGTTTCCCCTCTCTCCGACCATCCATCTCCGCCTCACTCCCCCTCGTACCTGCATGCCCTCCTTCCTCCCACAGGCTCTCCTTCCGTTAAACTTCCCTCCCGCGGCCTGGCAGATCTTATCCTCCGCTGACAAAGAGCGCCCGGTGCGACAGGTGGAGCGGTATATAGGCCTGCCCTGCCGCCTCCTCCTCCAACCCCGAGACTCCCGTCTCCCCACGATTCCTCCTCCTTCCAGAATCCTACCCCTCCATCCCCCACATCTCCCAGTGGCACCCCCACTGCCGATTTCGGCAGTATATCTCCACTAACTTCAATCGAATGATCCGGTCCGGAGGAAGTGAAATTGAGGGTAGGAACTGGATGGGCCGAGCCAGGATATAGCGATTTCACCCGGCGGGGATGGTGGAACAACGAAGGACGGAGGGCGAGCTGGGTCTGCGCGGGTGGAGAGGGAAGGTTGGGAGAGGGGAGTTGGGAAGAGCACCGAGCTTTCCCCAGCAGAGGGAGCGAATAGTTCTAAGGAGAGTGAGGGAAAACATTCCGAGTGTCCAGTTGGTTTCTAGATCTCCTGGAGGGCGCTCCCTCTCTTCCGACCCCTCCCGCCCTTATTCCCTCACTTCCCCTAGTTGTCTTGACGTCCTCCAGCTCTCGTGGAGGCATTAACCGGTGGCCATGCGTTGCAGGCTCCTTGTTGCCATTAAAGTGGCTACGGGGAGCGGGTCGTTGGGGACGGTGCGTGGTTCTTAGCTGGATGCCGCAGGACGGAGTGGGGAGGGGGAGGATTTAGGACGGCTCGCAAGAAACTATTTACTCTTCCATGAAACTTCCACCTGCATCCAACGACGTGACCGAAGAAAGTTCTCGGGTTTGTAATGGGTAGGGGGACGCATGTCCATCGCAAGGGCCTATTTTAAGACCCGCATTAAATGTTTGGAAATGGAAAAAAATATACTCGTACTAGAAAGTTAACTGTTGAATTTCCTTTAAAAATTAGAAAAGTACCTAAGACACTTCTTATTTTCATGAGTGCCTCGACTAATGATGGAGTGATTTTTTCGCTGAAGCACTGAAAATGAGAAATATTTTTGAATGGAATATTAAGTTTATCTTCATTGTTATTTAAACTGTTTAACCTTAAAAAAATCCACCTTTATCCAAAATATGGGTGTAAGAGCATTTTTTTTTAAATAAAACTGCAACAAATAATAAAAATACAACCTATAGGTTCCATTGTTAATGCAATTCGAAAGATGCCAACTTAGAAGTCATCTAAAATGAAATAAAGGGCTCGTTCACAGCTTTTTTTATTACCGTTTTTTATAAGAGTTGTAAAAACATGCATTCCTGTATTTATCTGTTGTTCAATCTGCTCAATCAATATCCGAGTTCTAGACGGCTAAATATCGGAGCGCTTAACCCTTTCGCACAAAGAGGGGAGCCCATAGTTATTACTTTAAAAGTCTCTAATCGCCACGGTGCTTACAGTCTATTTTGCTAAGGCATAGGTCGAGTTGAAGACGATGACGTGGTAATGGTAACGAGGTGGGCGGCAACCTACGGAAAGGTATTTTCGGTTTACGAGTTAACGCATGACCACGGAGGAAAAAGCTCTTGTACTCAAATATTTTTTTGGGTCTATCTACTTAAATTTTGAATAAATTGAGATTTCGCTTAAGAGTGAATGACCATCAATCATAGTAGGTTTCCGGTTTCATAATTATAGGTTTTCTTATGAACCCAATCAAAATTAATTTACCTATATGTACAGATGTTTTTCTGGTGTCAAAACAAGAACTGAGAAAATGGTAGTTTATGAAATGTGTATTGAAATTTGCTGAGTTAAATTTAGCATCAAAATGTTACTCTACGGATGTTAGGGAAGGTTTTTAACACCCAAATGAGTTACGTAAACTATATTTATATCTGCGTAGGAGACTTTTCATGTAAACCCTTTAATCCTCACCTCCTTCTCCAAAACCATTAAAACCCTTCGCTGCATGGTGAAAGAGACTTTTGGCTCGTATTCCAAAAAAGAATTCACATTATTTAAAGTCTTAACCAACTACTTGAAACCTAGAAGGTTATACCCGGGGATTATCTGGCGAGCAGTCTATGGCTGCCTCGTATTAAATCCCGCTTACTCTTCTCTTATCCCACTCTCCCCCGTTGATACCTCTCCCCATCTGTGGTAAGGGCACCTACTTGATGAGCTAATCACGGAAGTTACAGCCTAAATATTTTTCCTTGGATCTCGCCGAACGTGGACCATGGAAACGAATCTGTTGGCAACATTCCAAAATACCAGGCGCTGGTGCGGACAAAACCGGAGGGCCCAAGGAGTAGGATAGAAGGTGGTGTAGCGGCGGCGCAGAAGTGGAAGGACAATGGCTAAGAGGAAAATAAATAAGGAAAAAAGGACCGGTGGCTGATGAAGGAGGCGATTGTTCAATGTTCCCGCTCTCTACGGGTGCTGAATAGGGTAGAGGGTGATGGAAGGATCCGGACTATGAGAAATATATTGCACAAATGAAAGGAGGTGGCCTGTTAGTTTCCCTCCCGGGGTGGCCTTGTCCGCGTGATATTTTTGAAGGGACTATACCCAAATTCGACGAAAAAATTCAGTCTACAAATATAAGAAACAACCCATTTCATCTCACCTCCCGAGGAGATCCTCAACTCGTCCGATACAGCCCCTCCAGCTTCGGGGCGTTTCGTCCCGGTTCTGTGTCTCGTCCGCTCGACCATCTCGGTCGGAAACTGCTGACTGCATCATGAATACCTAATAGTCCCGCTCTTTTCCCTCGTTTGGACTCGCCCACCTCTCCGCGCTATGGCCCAAACCTCCGACGAGCCTTCATTAGCATCTATCTCGCGATTGTAGTGGAAGGAGCAAGGAGACGTCGGAATGATCCGAGCAGGGGGGGAGAGTCGAAATCAGGAGGGACGGGAGAAAGAAGGCGTGTATTACCACGGAGCCCTTCAATTTAGGGGACCCGAAATTTTCCCCCCACGAATAATTTATCTATCATCAAGTCTACGGATCTGGCGGACAGCGATCTGCACCTGATTTGCCACACTTTCCGGAGCGTTAAGCTTACGAATGGTGGATGAGAGGATAATATTTTTTCTCTCAGACTGCCCCTCCCCTCTGTGCCCTCTCTTCTCCATTCGACTCAGTTTTCTCATGGCACGGGGATTGGCGGGTAACCCTCTGGGGCATTAGGTCTATTCTAATACATAGAGCACTTCGTGTTTCGGGTGGAGGGATTAAGGTCGCGAATGAGGTTTCAGTTCGTTTTATTTCTAGGGCAAAGGAGCCCAAGTGTCTTTACATTTTTACTACCGCTCTTTATAGTGTCTTAAGCTACGTAGTCTAGTAATATTCTTTAAGAAGCCCATCTGTCTGAGAAAAATGTAAGAGGAGTGAAAGAAAAATTGTACTCTTTAATGAATTACGTGAGCTACCTTCGTAAACTTAATCTTCCTTGATTAAGTTGTGAACTTTTATTTTTTTAAGCCATTCGGAGAGTTTCGAAATTTTATTTTTAAAGTGAGCCTATTATATTCTTTTATTCTTTATGGCTGGAAAAACAGGTGTTGAAGGAGTTTCAGACGTGTGCGTACTGCTTGGATATTTATTCGTTATCTAGCTGGAAAATTTCAAATTTTCAAATTTAAAATAATCTCCTCTAGTATTTTAAAGAAACTAATTAATTTTATAACCACATGTCATAAATTTAAAGTTCAAATGGCCCAAATTATTTTTGTTTACAAATAGATAAAGCTCTTTTGTAAGCTATTCTCTTTGTTTCATTTTCTATTTTAAGTGTATTAACCAGAAAGGAATATTTTTCCGTGTAATTGAGCAAGGCGTCACTAGGCGTTTAAGAATATTTTTCATTGTGGAATTTCATTTTTTTCGATCATTCTTATGCATAATGTTTAGCATGGAATGAGCAGTGGTGCTACATTACCAATCAGATGTAAACGGAAAATTCGTGACCGAGAGAAACTAAACGAACTCCTTTTCCCGGCGCCGCTTGCTCAATGATGCATTAGTTCCAGACAAAGGGATTTCCCGTAGTCGATTTGAAAGCCGTCGCTGGGGAGCTCCAGGGAACAAGTGGCATAGCTGAGACGGAATCAATTCGAAGTCAAGTTTGGAGACTTCTCTTTCGCTTGTCCATTTGGAACGGCTCGTGGGAGCAGACCGACACCGAATTCCGACACTATTGACTCCAGACTCTATAAAGCCTTCGCCCTCTCTATCTCACCAGCTAGACTCTTCACGGAAGTCTTACCGTAGGCAGAGAAAATCCTCATCGATTTCCCAACCCTCCAATTCCACGTCTCTTTCACATCTTTCCTTCAGTCTTTCTCTCTCTACTGCTATGCGTCTTCCTCCCTTTCCGTCTCTCTTCGGGATCCTTCGTTTAATAACCTCTCTTTTGCCCTCCTGGCCGCAGACCCATAGACACACCGCACCGCAGTTAGTTCCCTTCCCCTCGTCTCCCGCAATTCCCACATGTGAACCCCTCCCACAGTCTCCCCATTTCTGAAGGTCCCCTCCCCCCGTCTCCAT
>LYUA01000273.1:284157-300057 GCA_002093875.1 Calopteryx splendens | reverse complement strand
TACGTATGCGAAAAATTCACAGTGAAAAAATCATTCGCCTGAACCGGGAGGCCCGGTAGGTCTCGCGGAACAAATTCGCATATGTAGGATTATTGAGGTTCCTAGTTCTTCTCTTGTTGTGGTCCCTGATTGTGCGAGGAAAGAAGGAGTTTTTATATCTATCGTTGGTGCAGTTTATTTCTCTTATTTTATCCGGGTGATCTATTCTGCCGATGTAGTGGGGTGGATTAATATTTCCCTCAGGATCACGAGTGAAGTGTGTATGTGTGTGCAGCTATACATTTGATGACGTGATGTGTGGTGGGGATTGGAGTATGTGCAGTTATGCATTTTTTTTCAATGTTTTGAAATTAATTTTGTTTTAAGCAAAATAGCTTGTTAGGTCAAAATGTATGTTTTACCCAGGAACTTCACTTCACAATAATGAAGGCAGGTTTCACCCTCTCTCGATCCGTCATATTATAGCGCATTCGAAAGCAGTAAAACGATGGGAACCCAGTCAGACTCATAATGACAGGCATTTTACTCTCCATAGTGGCGGGCTGATGTACTAAATCGTTGCCATTATAGGTACATTCTCTCCTTGCAAAAGCATTCCCCAACTCTGTCTTTGCCTTTGGGCTATTTCTTCCCCCGCCTTAAGCTCCATTCTTTACGGACAGCCATCACTCCGCGCATCCGACACTCCGTGGAAAACTGTCCATCTCACTTTATCCTTGCTTAAGGCCGCGTCGCCGCTCAGTCTTCTGGGAAACCTCTAATGCATAAAGATTT
Organism: Calopteryx splendens; assembly: GCA_002093875.1. Lineage (NCBI taxonomy): Eukaryota > Metazoa > Arthropoda > Insecta > Odonata > Calopterygidae > Calopteryx > Calopteryx splendens. The sequence continues at coordinate 299,283 of LYUA01000273.1, read as the reverse complement.
CCCTTGGGAAGAGAGGAAGCAGTTTGTGGGAGAAGGAAGGACAGGGGAACGGGGAATATCTTTTACCTTTCTTTGGATCGCCATTGTTTCCTTTGCCGCAGTGGCGTGCCAAATGGCGAATGGAGAAACAAGCGTAGGTGATAGTGGGAAAGGCTAATTTATTCGAGCCTATGTTTGACAATATTATGAAAGTACTTCCCTATCTCATTAGTATGTGGTGAACCAATTTTGCATTCCAAATTTTCTTTTTACTTACGTTTTCATGACTCTCTCTTGTTGGTGTTCCCACTTAAACTAGAATGTGATATGTATAATTCTAATATTTATTTCCGTGGACATTCCTGTTGATTATTCGCTTGGGCCATCCGTTTGCAGCGACGACAATGGAAATTTTTTAGCATGGAAGTAGGTTTTAAGTTCCTTTGTTATCCCAAATAAGAATTTGTATCCAATATTCCTCGTCATAGGACATTGTCTTTGTTGGCTATGGTTTTTTTGCATTTTTTAGTGGTCTTAGAAAAAAAATTGTAAAAAAATTTACCTCTTATGAAATGTGTTGTTTGCAATCCCAAAATATATAAAAACTTGACGTGTACTGTGGAGCAGAGTTATATATCACTGCGGGGAATTGATTCCATTTGCTTTTGATATTAACATTCATGTATTCAATTATAGCCCCCCTAAAGAATAGGTATGACTGAAGATAAAAACATACATTTAGACTTCGAAAATACGAACTCATTAGGTTAAAAAAAAGCTTTAAATCTAGGGAAACTATCGATTAATTTGTCACGTAGGTACGTACGAGCATCGCGGGAATGTATTTTTTTTAAAGTTTCTGCTAGATTTGTTGTATATGCATATAAAATCGCTCGGTCGCAATCTAAATCACAATTGCTCATCAAGCCCTTTTTTTCCCTATACACTACCTTTATAACTATCTCATAGTGTCTACTTTTCTAAAAACGCCGGAAAATGGGGAAACTCAGGGGGAATCAATTTTTAAATACGACTTGTGATATTTTATAACCAATTTACATTTAGTCATTTTTATCAGCAAGAAATTTCATTAGTTTTAATGGAAATTACTACATTATTTTAAATTTCATAGTTTCATAAAAGCGTTCTATATAAAAAATGTAGGAGAGGTTTAATTTTTAATTTTTATTTTTTCCACCTCATTTATTTCTGGAAAATTGGAAAAGAGTGTTCAATCGAGAAGGATTGGCACTTTAATCGTATATTCCTGTACGAACTCCTTGAGTTAACTAATATTATATTTAAATATTGATTAGAACCACATCACTCATTTAATTTCATGTCATTTTTAACTGAATTTGAACGTCAATCATGTTTTAGATGAACACATTTCTAGTCTTGTACGACTTTGGTTGACGAGGGACAAAATATGTTATCCCTTGAATAGTGCCTCGCTGTAACCCCTTCCGTCAAAAAGCATCTCTGGGTGGCTGACGATTCTGAGGGAACTTCATATTCCTCTCCAATGGATATCCAAATGGGTGTCTGAGATTTGTTTTAAGTGTTAGGTCCTTAAAGTATTTCAAATGGAGTACTTAAAAGGAGTCGAATCTATTTTGTATCATCCTCCGGATTCTAATTTCGGCATGATGTAAGGAAATCATGTTGCAGTTTAAGAATTCACCAATCTGATTCAATGCGGATTCATATTGATTATCGAATGGGCACGTGAATGGAATTTACTATTTCTTTTCTGTGGCATCATCAATCTATGAGCATATTTTTCATTAGAAACCTGCACATTTATTGTTATAAATAATTGCTGTTTGCAATGTAAAAACTGTCACATTAATGTACTATGTCGAGACGTATGCTCTCCAACTACACCTTCCTTGATCAGCTCCACTAAATTCTATAAGTGCCGGGCTTTTACCGAATCTCAGTGTCCAAGCCTCCTGCACTTTTCTTCTCTTCGAGATTCCCAAACAGCGAATCGATATTCAATCATGAATAGTGTAGCAAAGAGACGGAAAAGGGGGTGAACCAGAGAAGAGAGGGAGATGTGAAGAGAGGCAAGGCATCCAGGTGGTGAAAGGTTAAAGGTTTAGCTATGAAGGCAAAAGGGAAAAAGGAAGTAGGATGGAGAGGAAGGATTCCGATGAAAGGCAGGAAGGCACCATCCTCAGAAACCTTAAGGATGGATGTGAGGCCGAGGACGGAGAGTAAGCCAAGGGGAATAAAATATGAGGGCGAAGGTAGGGTAGGATAGAGTGGAGGAATTAGTAGAGGTTAGAAGAGGAGTTTTTTTTTTGAAGCACAAACGTGCGTGGGATAGAAACGAAGAACTGTTGATTGAATTTCGTAGGTTGAGTTCGCTTTCTAGATATAAGATTATAAATAATGATAACGCTCTCATGTAAATTATTTTCGTGACGGCTGCCACACTATCGACATCACTCGAGTAATAAAATTTCACGAATGATAAAAACGTCGAGATTAGGAAGAAAATAGTTGTACAAAAAATAGTCACGATTTCAGGCATCGATATCTATTAAATCAACACGCCACAAGCCAAAGGAAGGCCTAATCGCATCGATATTTCGGAAAAGGTATTCATATAAACTTGAAGAATTGTTTTTAAAAAGCATAAATTTGAATTTATGTTCCTAATAGAAATGGAAACAGAATTATAGGAATATTAAAGAAGAATAACAATGTAACATGTTTAGGTATAATTCATTAAAAATTTAAAGAAAAATATTTCGACGAATACCAGACGGTCGACCAAAATTTAATTTAGAAGTTAAGTATATAGAGTTTCAGGTAGAAAAGTGGTTAAAAAAAATACTATGTATGTATCATTATTTTCTTTAAAATATAGAGAATTTATGATGGGAGGACTAGGTAAAATCATTAACCTATTTGAATTTGTCAGAGGGTCATTGTTAGCATTTTGAGGAACCGGTAGCAATCATAGCGACCGTTGGCCTACTAAATTCCCAGTTGATAAAGGGGCAAGTTTTTTCAAGCGGATAAACGATGAGGCAGGTTGTCCGATGATATTGAAGGGTGAAAGGGGTCGAGGAGGGAGGGAGTTGGTGGAGAAGGGTTCTTAGACGGAAGACTTGGTGAGGGAAGGGTCGATGGAATCCCAAAATATAGAAATTAGCTTGATAAAAGTCGGTATGGGAAATCCACCAGGCCAAAGTAATCCTGGAATGTAATTCAGCTGGTGATATTCATTTTTCGTTCCGTCGCAAGGTCTTGGGCATAGTGAAAATACTAGTAAGTCTCAATCTTTTCAGAATGGTTATTTTATAGTTGTACACTTGACCTAATTCTCAAGATTTGCTCAACTGTTAACATTTGAGTTTAACCATGAAAAATAATATGCAATAAATCGGTAAGTAACCATAATTCATGCAGACGAAATTTGACATATATCATGTGTCCAACGTAAAAATGAATTCTAATTCAACTTAATTTAATTCTATTGAATTTTAATTATAATTTAACTTCCAACATTCTACCCGGTAATTCACCGTGAGGGGGTGTGGCCGAGGGTATTAGGTCACCAGCTATTATTGAAATGATTGTTATAGCATTTTGAATCCTTTCACACTCGGGTCTCTCAAGCTAGCCTACGTGTTTCCCACTGCTATAGTTGCGAATTATGCGTTGAGAAAAATGATTCTTTGTATCTTTCTATTCGGTAGTCAATGTCTCTCAAATTCCCGTCGTGACTTCGTCTACCAAAGTAATGCGGCGGTATTTATTCAGAATTTAGTCAAACCGTTAATTTGTTTTATTAGCTGGATGTTATATTTTGTTGATTAAATATATTGGATTTATTTCTTTACCACTTCCGGTAGAATTAAATTTAGGAAAATATAATATTGGCTCTTCATCAGTGTCATATGCTATACTATATTTGATTGTATATATCCTTTTAATCCTTCATTTTCGCTAAATTATTGGTAGTGTTATATTTCACTGATATGACGGTTATGAAACTGGGCTTCTCTACCTTGATGCATAAATTTACGACTTGGTACGAGGTCATCTCTTCCATGACCTATCAAAATTGGCTCACTGATATCATCATGATGTATCATTTAATCAGCGTGAAATCTCTGTTATGTACTTTATGCCAGTATTAATTCCGGAAATTTTTACGCATTGAAGGAAGAGCTGCGATTACGGAAGAAGCCTTAGTGGGAAGTGCAGTGAAAAAGTGTTCAGTACTTGGATGACATTGAAGTTTAATATTTTAAAAATAAAATTAAAAAAAATAATATGTATATTTACGTGTGCGTGTTTTGGGTGAAGTAATCAGTTTTCTAAGATGCCACATAAAATTTTAATCTCGATTTTGGTCTAAAATATTCCTAGGTAGCTAGGCATCCTTTTGGCTCATGGAGGACGATTTGATGGTCATAAGCAGCACGGATTGATTAAAGCGACGGGTTGGAAAGGATGGGATGGAGGGAGGAATGAAAAGGTGGCCACGGTGGAAAAGACAGGGTTTGGCAAAGGTCTCCCAATCCCTTCTCTTTATCTCCATTTCCCTTTCATCGGATGGAAGGTTCGAGGAGGTCAGGGGGTGCATTTGCTTGCTCCAAAATTTTGGGCATGTTGTGGGCTAGAGAGGGGAAAGGGGTGGGAGTTCAAGGAAGATGAAATGAAGGGAGAGATAGAAAGGCACTCCAGGGACCACGAGTGGATGAGATTGATGCGAGGAAGTCGAGAGGTGGAGGGTGGATGAAGGGTCTCTCAAGAAGATATGATTAAGGCAATGAGTTAATGATTTGAGAAAATGAGGACTGCAGAATTGGATTAAACTAAAGGGGTAAAAAAAAACTAATTCTGAAGGGCAGAATCATATCCTTTTGTTCCTAAATTATCCTGAAATTTCTAAGTGTCAATTTAAGGGGAACTATTACTCATGTTTCATATTCATTTTTTGAAAACTGTCTTTCCTCTGCTGATTTGCTAAGGATCCATCAGAGGTGAAGGCCGAATCTGTCACCGTTGCAAATGGAGTCGATGTGATATCGGATAACGACCCAACGAATTCTACGTCGTGGAATATGTCACTGAGTTGTGTACTACCGCTATTCTGGAAGGTGGTGGCGGTGCCTGCAGAGCTGAGGTCTCCTTTTAGTACCGGGAGATACGGTCTTGATGCGTGACGAAGGCGATGACTGGACTAGTCAATGGCATGAACTGCTCTAATGTACATGTGGTCGCGCATGTTCTAACATATTCACAGCGTCTCGGGGTTCGATGGTTTGGAGCCGAGTGAAAGGCATAAACCAGTTACTGTGCGAAGTCTGTGTGAGCAAGGAAGCGTCGTTCTTGGACCCCAGGCCGGTTCTACATTCGTGACGGGTGCTTTTTAACCTCTCGGGAGTCCACTATATGAACGAGACATCTTAGAATGTAAGTGGTAGGAAAAACGAGTACAAAGTAGGAGTTTAGCGCAGGTAGTAGGGTAAGATAGAAAGAAATGCAAGGGAATAATTATACTAAAAGCCATGAATACGATGAACCGTATATAAGAGAGACCAAAGATATAGTAAGTGAGTCCACAAAAAGTATTATTACATATCAGTTTATGAGTAGCTAAATTCGGGAGTATAAGAAACGAGCGAGCTGAAAAAAGGACGTATTTCAGAGCGCCGATATAGTTTTGGGAACAGAAAGTTGGCTTACCTACTGAGGACAATAAAGTATTTCCTCCAAGTTAGGTATAAGATATAGCTACCGACAGGGAAGGCTGAACAAGACACCAGATTTTCGCCTTTATGTGTAAATACAGCGTATGGTGTACCATAAAAGCAGGAAAATAATGAAATACACAGGTGTGTTCGTTCTTCAGGGCACCAGTTTCTAATACAGAAGCGATAAACTAACTAGATACTCAGATATTAACTTAGGGAACATTATTTTTCGCTAAGAGGTCTAGTTAGTATCTTCCATTTCATATTTTTTAATTGCAACCCCTTACTAGCAGAACATCCATAAAGCGTAGAGTAGTAGGTATTTATACTTAGTGTAGTGCAGACGAGCAGTTGATAGAACTTAATTATATTGCTTGAATTTTATAACCTATCCGGATGTCACTAACATTCGAGTAACGTATAATTTCAATTGTGCATACCTGGTGCGGAATCGCTCACCGTTATGCCTACACCCTTGTGTTAACTGGTAGGTATCATTTAGATTAAGACGTAGGTGAATCATTTTAGCTTCACATTACATTGGCAGGTGAAACCACAACGCGAAGCTGAGAGAGATTGGCTGCAGAAGAGATGGATGCAAGGAATCATTTTTCCTTTTCATATTTTTACCACGGCAGTAGGAAGCATGTATAACAGATTGCAATCCCCAAAAGCGCAATGACACTACTGACTGGTCGTAAAACCCCCTCACACCCCCCAACATTATCAACTCCTGCCAAGCGCCCTCGTGGCGACTTGGAGATGAAATGTAGATGGAGCCCGTCCAAGATTGAAGATAACTTTATTTTATAGCAGATTCAAATTATTTTGCCTCAAACATAATATAATGGAAATATCAATTATTCAAATTATATCTCCCAATTCAATTGGAAACAAAACCTATCCTAAAATTAAGTTTCATTTACTCGTTCATAATTTTAAATTCAAATGTTTTTCATGAAGTTTATGACTTTCTGTCAAAATTGTTTGTTTCAGTTCAGGAAAAGGTTGCACTCGGATTTCCTCTATTTTTCATTATTTTGTGCTACCGTATGCTCAGGGTTTTAAATAGCGTTTTTAAGTGAATCTGATAGAGCGCAAGTGAAGAACAGGTCTTTCACTCCTTTGTTTACCTACTCGTGAAAATTCCTCATTGGCTTAATGTCAGCTGTTCCTCCATGAGGCAACGATAAAGTCATATTTGTTATTTTAAGGTCAAACCTTTCCCTTCAAACACCAGCTTACCGTAAGGGGCAAAAAATATTTAGCTGTTTTTGCTTCAAGTGGAACGTTTTCTGGGATAATTATTTTTCTTCTGAAAAAATCTTAGTACCATCCCTCTCTAACATAGCATTAAAAATTTTATATAAAATATACATATATTACCCTTTTTAACGTATTTGGATTTAATTCTGAGATATTGTATTGTGGCTAATAATATTAGTATTCATTTAATTTTCAACATGGGCTTGACTGACTTTAGAGATAAACTGTAGGTACTCTACTTATGCCACGCCATGTTTTAAATCTTTCTCTGCTTTCTTGTAAGCAAAAATAAATTTGAGGAAAACACTGCCATGAACCCGTAAACATATTGCATCAAGCCAAAAACATTTTGAATATATTTTCCTTTCTGCCATTAAGGAAGCGTAAGTACGAGAGAGTAGCGAAACTGAAGTGACAGAGCAGAAATAAAAACATCCTTCTCAAATTGACCGATTTGGCTATATATTTTTTTTAATTTCTCGTCCAGTGCAGATAATCTTGCTTGGCTTTTGGTTGTGAGATGAAATAACCCTACTCAACACCATTACTTTGACGCAGCCCATTTCCTTTCAGAGCTTCTCAAGTTATGTTTTAACCGAAAAATGTATTCAAAGGTTTATATAATCGTTATGGGAGGTAATTTACTAAAAGTATCCTTCAGTAATTGGCAATAAATGGTGATGAAATACACCCGATTTTCTGGCTTTTTCCTTCTCCCTATTGGTTCCATTGTTTCATTCTACCTGACTTTATCTCTCTGCCTTTCCTCATTCACTCCCCCATCACTCTCCTCTTCCCCGTTTCCCCTTCTACCCAGCCGTTTACTGTTCTCTTTGCCACCACCCACACCGCCATCCCTCCCTACTCACTCCTTTCGATATCACTTTCCGTCCCACCTCTCCATTCCTCCCACTCAAGTCTCTCATCTATTCCACCTTGGACTTTGTCCCCTCCCTCCCAATCACCTCTTCTCCTCCCTTCCTCCCCCCGCCCTCTCACCCCAAACCCCCCCTCAACCTTGCTCTCTCCTGTTTCCTGGAGTTCCCTTCTCAAAAAACATCCCATTCCACCCTTCCTCCCTCTTTTTCTATCCGTCCCTTCCACCCCCGCTATCACTTTTGGAGGCCCCTAACCCCCTAGCGCTTCCGTGGTCCCCGCCAATTGCATCCCTTGAAATATTCAGAGACGGAGGAGGAGGGAGGGGCGGATGAGGTGAGGGAGGGGCGGGGGCCTTGTGGAAGGGGAGGGTAGGAACCTGAGAGTGGGAGAGGGGCGTAATGGACGGGAGGAAGGGAATCTCCTACCCTCCTCTCCCGCCCCCCGATCCGCTCTCTCAAACCCACCTCCCCCATCCTCTCGCGGAAAAGTAACGGCGCCCCTCTCCTCGCGGACTGGCGCCTCCCCCTGGGGTCCGCCACGGGGATCGCCTTATTTATTCATCCGTCTCGAAACGTGGATGCATCCTTGAGGAAACCAATTCCTGTGGACCCTCAAGGGGAAGGGGAGTGGGCACCGGGTTTTTCCGAGGGGGGTCTGGTCGGGTAGAAAAAAGTGAGGGAACGGGGGAAGAGGGGGGGCGGGTGGAAGGAAGGAAGTAGTAATTTCCACCCGGCAGCCTTCCGCCGGCTTCTCGATGGTCCACCGGAGATGTCCCCCCAAGGCCCCGCTGGCCTCACCCCCGGCCCCCGAAACGCCGCCAACCCACCAACGCTCCCAAACCCATACTCCGCCTCTCCCTTACCTTGCATTCGCAACCCCCAACCCAACATTTACCCCACCTTCCCAACACCCTGTCTCCCCAACCCCCTTGCCCGCGATTGTTTCTCCCGTGCGTCCTACCCCTCCTATCTCTGTTTCTCCCCTTTCACCCCCCCTCAGCTCCACCTCACATTCAAACCACCCCGTCTCCCCACCTCCACCCTGCATTCTTCTTCCTTTATCCTATCCAAACCACCTCCGTCCCCCACCGCCCCAACCCTCTGGAGGATGCCTCTTAAAAACCCCCACCTCCACACCGTTTCCCTAGTGGCCACTTCCGGTGTCTGTGCGAGTAAGGCTGCGGCAAAGAGATGGGAAAGGGTGGGAGGGATAGGATGTGGCTAAAACAATTGAAAGTGGTATGAGAGAAGAGAGACGGAAACTGTATAAACCTCCTTGGTGTGGACTAAAGGGGTCCCGCACCACCTGATCTCTCTTTTCCTCTACCTCAATCTTTCGCTTCCTTTCTCTCTCCCGCCTTCTCCTGCCTCCCTCCGCTTTCATTTCGACACTTGCACTTTGCTCTCAGGGTGAAATTGGATGACAGAGAGGCAAAGGGCGAGAGAAAGTGGGGGCAGGACTAGGAGAAACGGATGTGGAGGTGGAGATGACTTTGGGGTCGAGGGATTGGGGGGATGGGGAGGCAATAACATAATGGAACGCCTTATTCTGCGTCGATTTACGCCCTATGAAAGATTCATAAGGAAAGTCAACTGGAGGAGAGAATTGAGGAGCATTTATTCGCTAGGGAGAATCGGGTGGGATTACGAAAAGGGAGAGGAAAAATGTGTGTCGACGTGTGTCTGTTCTATATCCAGCTTAACTTTTCGTCACTTGATCGGCAAATAGCGTCTTACCTTCACCTGTAACAGTGGCATTTCAAATAAGTCATATTTTATTTATGATATTACTTGCTTGACCGTAAGAAAATGTATCGCTCAAAAATTCCAACGGCTCCATGTAATCGCTCAAGATGTAAAACATTTCCCCTATTGATCATTCGATCTCTTCCCCAAAAGTACCTCATTAAATGCCTCAACGTCCATTCCTGCCTCAACCTGCACCACTAGCACTGTTGTCTATCTCCTTGAGCGTAAGCTATGCCCTGGCTTCCAATGTTGGCCAATGCATCGAACCCCTTAATTTCCGCATTAACATTCACCGAGACTCATCTCATGCAAGCCTTCTTCTCCGTCAGCCTTGAATTTTGATAAGTGCTACTATGTCTTTGTTCTTTTTTCCTCCCCCTCCCCTCAACCAGACCGCTGCAACGAAAAACATTAGAAGAGGCATGCATTTGGTTACTGCAAGCTTACAGCCACCCAAGATTTACGTTAAAGGCTTCCCGATTATGTTACATTGTATCTACTCTATCCATCCTCCCCGCCGCGATGCAACAACACCATTGGATTAAAAAGCCTGCGGATAATTTCTGTCATTAGGTTTTTGTCTCTCCAAGCCTAATTTGTAACATTGTAACGATCCTGCCCTTGCTAAACACCTAACACCCGTGATCAAAGCCCCCAACCTTCTTCCTCTCCTAGGTTTGTCCCCTCACTCAAAACTCCTACTAGCTACCAGAATCTTTTTCTCTCCCACTTATCCCACACCCGACGCCACTCGTCTTCCTTTATTCTTTTTCTTCCTACTGAAAGTGGTTGCGCAGCCACCGAAAATTTTCAAAATAATGAGTGTTACTTTTGTAGATGCATGCATCCTAATCCCATTTGATACCTCCTTACCTAACTCTTATTCAAAGTACATAGGCTCAAGCCGATGATGTGATCTCATTGGGCACAGGTTATTATATTTTTTCAGAGCTTGAAAATTTTGACTTAGTTGAGGCTCAAAGCAAACTTTTCGTCCAATTTTAGGTATCCAAGCTAATAAAATATTTAGTGCCAAAAAGTTTTAACGTGAGAGAGAGAAATCATTGACTACTATCTTTTTAAGAAATTTCCAACTGCTTGCTTTCACTTCGCTGTAAACATTAAATCAATTATTTTAACCATATGGCACTTGTCCAACAATAAAATGTGATTTTTTTGCAGTGCAAACAGATTCAATTCCTATCTGAACTGAAATATAATCTTCAGAGGGCAAGTTTTTAGCGTGCATATAAGAAAAATGCCACGATGGACAGCAAAAAGGGACGTGAGCGAGATTTCATCTTGCCAATCATACATTTCTCGCCCACTCAGAATGTCGTTAACGCACGGCAAGCCAGAATAAACTGAAGTCTGGCATTTAAACTTTCAAACTGTACGCAAATATCAGAGGATACCCACGCTAATGGCCGGCGTAAGCCCTTATGGCTCTCCATACCTCAAAATGTTTACGCCACGATAGCGTGACCACTGGAGTCTTCTGCGTCGGATGGACCGAAAAAAATGACTGCCATAACAGTTACGCGCGTCGCTGGTCTCCTCTTCACGTCAGTAGATGGCAGGATGATCATAAAATTCGACGGATCGCACCGTGACGCACTCAGCCACATACGCGCCTGCAAATGTGGCTCCATCAAAATGCCGCCCTTCCAACTCCTACCCTTCGAGTTATATGAACTGCTTTGTGAGTGACATCAGTTTTACTTTTTCCTTTTACGCATTTGGCGTGCCTAGATATAGTAGATGCGTTCTAAGTTTTTCAAGTGACACCGAGGGAATAATTAAGGCTCCAAATTATGTTGGTAGGTTCGACCACCGGGATAAAATAAGATAGATGGACACCGTCACCAACAGATTCAAATATTCGTTCNACACCGTCACCAACAGATTCAAATATTCGTTCTTCCCTCGCACGATACGCAATTATTGCAATATCGCACCCAAACACCTATATATCTTAAACTCGAACTTTAATGATTTAGGCAAATACATTATATTCTCTTTATGTACATAGGCATGTGAGTGTAAATGAATAGTGAACGAGTGGTTTTTTTTCATAACATTGTGCAGTAGTTAATATAACATTAGAGCATATATGGCTGGTGACCTAACACCCCCTGCCACACGCCCTTGCAGCGGCTTNNNNTATATGGCTGGTGACCTAACACCCCCTGCCACACGCCCTTGCAGCGGCTTGCGGGGCATGATTTACATGTAAGTAGTTCGATTTCTGCATACATGAGGTATGCGTGTTCATTTACTACATTTTACACATCATTTACATTTTACTCTGCAATCCGCCAAAGGGCGTGCGCCATGTGTTGGTTCAACCACCATAAATGATATTGATTATTATTGCCAATCCAATTTTTTTTATTATAGTGAATTAAACCTTCCGCCTTTGTTTCATACTGATGCAGTCAAGAATTGTGCTATGGAAAAGTTATGCCAAAATTTTATTTACCTAGTGAAGTATATGTTGATTAGCAGCAGGAAAATTAAAAATCATTATTTGAAGGAGAATATCTAAGTCCGCTGATTACCTATAACTAAAAAAGGAATGCTGAAATATAATAATGCCAGAAGAAGCCTAAGGTCATAATGAATGAGTAAAAGTTGTTAAAAAATAGGTGCTAGTGCTAATTCTAATGGTGAGTTAACCGTATCCTGAAGAGTATCATCGTAAAAACATTAACGAAGAAGATGACTCCGATAGTCCGATATGTTATTGAGCTCTACAGCTAATCCTATGATTGCAAATTGGAGATTCACCTGGGGATTGATGTTGTGTTTTTAAGTTATAGATTACTTTGAAATGAGTTTGCATATGCAAAACGACGTCATAAATTCAACCATCGTAACAAATTAAAAATTCATAGACTGCCTGAAACTAGCACTGCCTTAGACATTTATCAGGTTCATAAATATCTTAAAAGCCAATACTAACATATATACTGACAATATGCCTACTAAGCAAGCTGTTCAACTATTCTTAGGAATATAATTGCCATTGATATTTGGCAATTGCTGTCACAAAGAGCATATTTCTACTGATGCATTGAATGGTGGGCTATAAAACCATCAAAATCATCGCCCTGGAATCTTGTTCTTGTAGCTAATTGCATTTTACGTGATATATACTTATGTGATGACATTATCCCCTTCCGAGAGCTGCGTCATAAAAGCTATTGAGACGCCTAGAAGATGTCCTTATGCTGCTATAGCCACTTTCCCAATGACCAAATAGCACTACAAGTCCATCGGGGAAATACGCCATCCAGACAGCTCTTGAAAGCGAATTTTGATAGCGATCCACCAGGCATTTTAGTGCTCATGACTTTCGACCATAATCCTTTTGCCATCTGCATGCGTTCGAGCTCGCATGCATGCGGATGACGATTACTTGCCTATTAAAACGAGCTGTTGAAATTCTACCGAAACGGCGCCTCTCTGTGCTCTTCACTTTAGACAGCATCAATAAAGTTATAGTTTAACCAATCTTCAGAAATGATGAAGATCTTCTTATGTACTGAACTTGTGCTTGTTTAATTTCTGTATTCAAAAAGTGGTTATCCAAGATTTCCTTGGGTTCTGTTTAATGACTTGATTAGATAGTTAACGTTGTTATCTCACTTTCAAGGTCTTGGTACTAACATAAGTATTAAATCAGTCTATTAGGTGGAAGGGGTGCAATTCAAGAAGATAAAATTGGGGGTACTCACTGAGATTTTTAGCAAAAATATTCCTTTCTGAGCGCTATTTTTGGCAATTATTCTGATCCCGTATCTTTCGCGAATGCTAAGCGTAATGTCAAACTATTCGATTTTATGGTATAGGTAAAAACACTGTCAACCGGTTTAGTCTTGCTACAATGAAACTAATTTCGAATCCGATAACTTTGCTTAGTTTTCTTATGCTCCTAGCTGTGAGCACAATCTATCAGATTATCTCATGAACACGGGGGTAAACTGAGGGAAGTCTCCGCGTTATACATAGACATAATTATCGAGAGCAGGGGACCTCATCCGGAGTGGAGTGCCTGGGTTGTAGAGAATCCGTCAAGGGATGGCTCGACTACTTACTCCCTCATACAGTGTTCACTGACCATGTTTTCTGGTTGGGGAAAGAAACGGAAGGCCAATTTACGGTGTTGTGGAAGGGAAATAAAGGACACTCACGTGAACATTATGCTTCTAGTTACCACGCTTGTTCACTAAATCTCTTCACTCGGCGGGAAGATCCCCGTGCTTGTGTCGTTTTGTATCGCCACCCCAGAGGTGAATTTAAACTCAAGGGATGATGGTAGCCACTTTTAAATAACTGAACTCCAAGCCATCTCGTCAATCCTTGTGAACTGACAACATATATCAGTATTGTCTTCTTAATAATTATTCACTTGATGAAATCGTTGACTTTCTTATACCTGGTTTGCTGTGCGAAACGTGAGCTGGGAAGTTTGGAAAGCCTAATCAACGCAATATTTTTTTTCAAATCTACCTTACTCTTTTTCCCACCAACTGATCCAGGAAATAAATTTGATATACTTTTTGTTGTGCCGAATTAACTGTAGGATTAAATAAATGAAGAGTTATTAAATTTACTGATATTTTTTTTAATTATAGCTCTGATTAACCGTTACATGCAATGCAAATAGTAATATATTTACCGCTTTATTCATAGTAACGAACTGGTCCCCTACTCCCCGATGAGTTGGTTTCATACTCCGCCGACCGTGGCACGAGAGGAGCTCCACCCAAGCCTATTAAATCTACTTTTGGGTACTGCTTCATCAAAATGAAAAGACATAATATAAAACCTAACACGTTTAGGTATTTTCCAAGCGATCAATAGTAAGAATATTTACCACAAAGCTCAAAGGAAAATTTTTATTTAGGTAATTATTAAGTAAAAATATCTTTTTATTACGATCGTTTTGTCAAAGTTATCATATAATCTTAAACAATATAACTAGAATGTTGAAACGTAGGCCTATGAGAAACTGAAGTACGGAGTCAGTGCAGGAATACTCGCATGTCATTATTTAATGGTGTTCGCCATCATATAGTAAGTCTACCTTTACTTTCGTGATATTGAAGACGGTTTTATAGAGGAAGGTAATGCAAAGTAGTCGAAATGAGTCACCATTTTGGAGGAGTGCTGGTGCTGAATGGGTTAGTAGGCATGTTCAATAGAATACGAGCTTCCGGGTTATCCCCCGAGTTGCGTGTCCTTCGTTAGGGCCCAAGCGGAGTTACTGTCACTTGATGGCACAAATTAATCGTGATTAGGTACAGTTCTAAACAACTTCGACTGTCATCGCGTGGAAAACGAATGATTACTACGTTGGATCTTAAATTAGTCACGATAGCCCTTTCCCTGGAGATATCATTTCTAAAAGTAAATGTATAAGCACATTAAATCTGTCATAAAATACTTTGTCCCTTTCCATTCCAAGTATATAGGTTAGTAATTAGTTGTCCTTGATTGTTTCTTTTAAAAAATCCGCATATTTC
>LYUA01000273.1:197529-209220 GCA_002093875.1 Calopteryx splendens | reverse complement strand
GGATAGAGACGGAGAGGATTAAGGGAATGGTGGGAGAAGGAAAACAGGAAAGATGGTTTTTGGAGGCGAGAGCAGGAAATGAATGTGTTGGACGTCAGTTTTGCGACGGAAAGGAAGAGAGACCGAGGAAAGTTACGGGAGCGTGGTGGCGAACCGTCGTTGAGGATTAAGTAATACTGCTACGGAGGTCATTTTCGGCCGTGAGGAATCCTTAGATGGTTTGATGCAGCTCCCTTCTCTCTCTTCTAGTGTAAAAGACTCTCCCTTCTAATGTTTTATCTTTCCGTTGGTTGAGGGAAATGAATGTTAAAAGATACCCTAGAAAGACAGTGCTGAGTCTATGTCCCATATGAAAGGCTGAAGGTAAAAGTAATGGGGAGTCCATTGATTAGCCCATTCAAAGATGACAGCATGGACTAGATTATCACTACTTAAAAATGCGATGCCATATGGACAATCGGCTGATAATTCCTCAAATGTAATAATGAACTCTTCAAATGGATTAAGGCATTTACAGACTCTTTAGCATGTGAATGCAATGACGATGGACGTATTCCTACTATACCTAGTAGACATTCGTCCGGACAGGCTTCGAAATGTGTAGTTGCATAGAAAAATCTTCGGTATTTCACTAGAGTTGTTTTATTTCTACCGAGATATGAAACGGTAAGCAGTAATTTCATTATTACGAAGCTTTCGACCAATTTAATAATGGTTAAGCTTCAAAGGCGTACTAGAGTGATGAAAAAGTGTGCTAAATAGCACTAAAGTTAAAATATTGAGTCCGAATATTAATTGAAGGGAAGTGTTTGGTAATATACGGAAGGGATGCTCAGGAGAAGGAAGTGGGATGGAAAAATAAGGAGGAAGTAGTGAACGTGGAGGGCAGGAAAGGGAAACTCGACATCCTGAGACGAGAAAAAAATCCGGAAATGGAGTAAAAAAGATGTTTGGAGGGGAAGCGGTCGCGGAAGAGTAATTTTTCTTTATATCTGGAAGAAAGTTGCATGCCGGAGGAAAAGCGGCGGCTGAATTACACCGGTGAGGGTATATCCGAAAAGAGAGGAAGCGGATGGAAGGATGTGGAAAATGATAAATTTCGTGTGCGCCTCGTACTGCTACTAACAACCTTCGGGTTAAAGATTACGAGTTCCAGGAAATACATCTAATTGGTATTTAAGTGCTAATCGCATTAAATTGTGATCAAGGGTTCATAATTAGGTTGTGTAATGAAATTTAATGAAACAAATATTGGGTGAGTACTTATAGACGAAAGCATCTCAACAGTCTTAGAAATATTGTTATAATCGATCGTTTTTATCTCCTTGCCTTTATAAATTCTGAATAACCGGCTTGCACCTTTTGCTTTATAATGCCGGGGTTTTAAGAAATTCGTGAAGACGCTGTTGAGCGCGCGCGCAAATAGTATCGGGCGTCATGCTGAGCATTTTGTGGAAACCATCGCTAACAGATTTTAATAAAACATTTTGATGTCAGAGAAACTGAAGATTCAAAATATGTTTTGCCTCCACACAAGGCTGTTCCTATCACAGATTTGAAATGAGATAAATATGGAGATGTGACATAATAAAAAAAATGAAACGCATGAAAGTTAATTGAAACCGTAAACAAAACCCATGTTCAAACGGAGGGAAACAATGCAAGAATCCACGCGAGCGAAAAGCGGCAATGGGATGAAATGAAACGAATAAATTCCTCCCCTCCCTCAGAAGCCTCCAGGTACGCTTTAGAAGGGGGGCAGGCGGATGTGGGGCGGGGGAGGGGAATCGAAGGGGTGTGGAAGGAGGAAGAGACAAAACGTATTATAAAAGATTGAAGAGGACGTGGATGGGGGAGGGATGAAAAACGAGACGAAAGGGGGCGGGATGGAAAAAAAGCCATGGAAAGCTCAGGCATGAAGGGTTAAGAATGAATATCGGATGAAGTATGAGAGGCAGACGGAAAAAAGTCGAGGGCTTTGGCAGAGGGCGGAGGTGAGCACGGGATGAGGGCGTGAGATGATGGGGAGGGAGGGGAGTGTGTGGGCGTGAGCGGAAGGGCTGAGCATTGGAGCGAGGGACCAAAGAACGGCTTAAGAGGGATGCGGGAGGGAGGGAGGCGAGGTTGAAGGGGGTGGAGAGGTCGAGGAGACGGGAAGAGTAGTCGCCCCGGAGTATGGGTGGGTGTAACATTTCAACCGAGGATACGTATTGGGGGACTCTGGTGGAGGGAATGCCGCCACGACAGTCCCCACTCTTCCCTTAAGGGATAGGGCGTGAATTCCACACAGTACGGAAATGATATAAAAAAAACGGCGCCCTCCGTGGAATAAAAAAAAATTGGAGGAATAAATGGGGTTACTGGGAGAGAGAGAAATTTAAGGGAGGGGTGAAACAAGAAAAAATAACAAAGGGGAGGGAAAGGGCAAAAGGGTGAAGAAGTAAATGGTGGGTCCATTATTTTAGCGCGAGTGTGTATTTTTTTAAAAAATAAAGAGCTTTTCAGATTGTATGTGCGCCTGCGCGTTAGGTAGTGGAGGAAAGAAGTAAAGGGGTGAGGGCTCGGTGGGAATGAAATTTTGGATGCGTGTGACAAACGCCTTCGTCGTGGAAGAAAGGTGAAACTCTATCCCTTTTTGGAGAGCAGAGTAAATAAAATGGCGCAGAAGGAAGAAAGGAGTGAATATGAGGGTGAATGGGCGGAGAAGGGGGTAGCGGAATATTTTTTGCCCCTTCGGAATGTGTATGGAGAGGCTAAATTGACTCATTTCTCTTATTTTCTCATCGCGATAATTTTATTCACCTCCTTCCTCACCTTTGCCTCGTCGGCATAGTGGCTATCAAGGATTGGATAAATGATTTTTAACGTATCACAGTCAGTATTGAACAAAATTTTAATATCCCTCGAGGTAGTAATGGGCTCGTCTCGTGCTTTGCCTAATTTGTTGTCCGTTTCCATTTTGTTGTTTTTACTAATCGTGGTATAATGGACGTATTTGCGTAATATTTATAGCAAACTTAGCGTGCCAAATTGTTCAACTTTAGTTGGATAAAATAAGTATACATTTTAAAATTGATGGAATTAAAGAAAAGTATAATACAAAACACAGGACTCTCAGCTTCCTTTTCTGTTTTGCAGATGCGTTGTTCAGCCTGTCAAACAATAGTTTGGCTTCCGTAAGAGGAGGCGTAGGAAGAAACTTCTACCTGTAGAGGCCATCCGGAAAAGGATGATGACGTGGCCCATAACTATGAACATCACCTTCGCACTAAAGTATAGGGTAATAATGATAACTTTATTTTTTTCTGTTACGTAGGTGTTTCAATTTACTATTCTATATTATGCCGTTACCAACCCATTTTTATGCAAATAAATATCTTTGGGGCTAATCAGATAGTTATATTTTCTTAGTTTCTGTAATATACATGTCGTTTGTCAATCATTTCCATGTAGATACACGGAAAATGCAGGGTTCTTTTGAGATAAATGGACATTTTGGAACTTACTGATTGCGGCGGAATGATGGTATAAACATTTTTAACAATCTTCCAGATATTCTGTAGGGAAGAAGAATAGTCTCTTCATAAGCCTTATTTGTCATTTTGTATCATCACATAGGCCTCGGCTGACAAGCAAAATTTCAATGCAGCGTTTTGCCCACGTCGTTGTCGTAGGCGAATTAAGAATTTTTCATCTTGCAACGGGTGCCGCTGACGCAATACTGAAGTTGAATCCATGAACATTTTGCCACTCATGCATAACACATAACTCTAACAATATCACACAAAATTAAATTTTTGAAAAATAAACTATACGAATTAAAAATTTACGAACAGACATGTTCATTGAACATCCCTCGTAGTATGAAATCCCTTTACTTTACGAAAGTATTAATCCCTTGATTAAACGCCCAAGTCGACTAGATGTTCAAGTAACCGAAATTATAACACTATCGAAGGTGTTTATAGGAGATCATCTCCCGTCAGTAAAAAAGTACGTGCTGGAATTAAAGTGAAGCATTGAAAGCAACTTTTCCCAGGGGATTATTTCGCGTCAGAAGACACCTACGGTGCTATGTAAGCCCTTTCATAACCCCCTATTCCGTTCGGATGAGGGATATCCTTCCGTTATGAACTTCATCCAATGAGGGATAAAAAATTCGAAGAGACCTATGTGAAGACCGCCTAGCTCTTGAAAAATAAGGTGGAACTGTCGTAAAAAAGTACGTTAAGGGAGGTGGGGGAATAATTTCACGCGCCGGAGGCCCCCACCCTGACGCACCAACTCGAAGCCCCAAGAAGGGCAGGGGATTGGGGGAGTGAAGGAAGGGTGGAAAAGGAAGAAGGAAGTTAGCCGGGATGTGGAGAACGTAACGGAAGCTGACGTCATTCGAGTGAGAAGAGATACATCGAAGAGGCAAAAAGTGAGAAATTGTGGAGAGAAAAAACTTAGCCAAAGAAGGTAAAGGAAATCTACATGGAGAATAAGTTAAGGAGCGAGATATAGGAACAAGTTTTGATAGGAGACATTATTATATGAAATGGTCCGTTAAGAACAAGGTTTGGAAGGTTGGCGAAAAAAGAATTTCCAATGTAAGGGAAAAAGGGTAAGGTAAAAAATGGTACTATATCTTAATATCCGGCATGGTATTATTATGTGTTAGTAATACCGTATATACATTTCCAGGTATGATATGTAATAAATTATCTTTCAATGTAGGTATTTGTGGTAACCCTTGAGTACATTTATATTTTTAGGGAAGTCTCTTATGAAAAAATTACAAACGAGAAAGTAATCACTGTTCTTGCAATTGCAATTTAAAAAAAATTCAGAATTAAGAAACTGAACTAAGATCTAAAAATTACTCCTCGCGAAACTTCGCTCTGTGGTTATTCCAGAAATCCGTCTAAAAATTTGTGGTTTTTCCAAAATAAAGTCCAGAAAAAAAGTCATTAACAACGGCTCCTAGAATATTTCATGAAATAAGGAATAAAACATTCCTCCTTATTATACTGCTAACTTACTTATTAATAATAAAATTTTTCGGTGATCTAAAGCGAACTAAAATTATGTTCAAACAATAATATTATCTCACGATAGTCCTCACTTCAGAAAATTGTACACCATATGCAATAAGTGGAAGTTCCCCTTTGAAGTGTCAAACGGGAGGAGGTATTCAGCTCCACGCAGCGGCGGTAGGAACTCTGACGTGGTGTAATCTGATATTCGCTTATATAGGAAATCAATGAATGTACACTGGAGTACTATAAAGCAACATGAATATTTCACCCGTAGCTGAACCCGAGTAACTAAGACATGGATACCAAACTCGGTATGAAAAAACATTGGTATTGTAATGTGAAAAATTTAATTTTCCAATATTTTTTGGAGTACTAAATAACATCCGTCTAAATACATCAGAGAGTACAAAAGAGAAGTTGAATACTATTCGTCATCGCATTCGTGAAAGATTGTCGTTCTAACTTAAAAAATTAAATTAGTTAAATATGAAGGGAATGGCGACTAGGTAAACGGGAAATAGTCGATTTAATGATTTATAACGCGGAGTTTTGCGGTAAAAAAAATAATCCCACATTATAACGTATTTCTCTAATTCAAAATTTTAATATAATTTGATTTTGGAGAATGGTTCACAATGAACATGCCATAAAGTAAAATAGTTTATAATTGCATGAAAGCAAGACGGGATTATAGAATTCAAAAGCGGTTCTTTAGCGATAGTAATGTATGCAAAAGCTAGATAAAAAATTAGGGATGAAACGAACCTTAAAAATTAAATTAACGAGATAATAAAAACGCTGAAAACGGTGCAACGTGCAATTTAGGGAATAATTTGGAAAATAAAAAATGAAAAATGGGACAGACTCGGAGGAAGCACGCATTTTTTGCGAACTAGAATACCACTCAGGATGCTTAACTCGGAGTAAAGAATTTTTAAATTGGAGAGGATGCAGAATGAATTCTACGGTATTATATGGGAATAAAGATTGGTGGAAACGTCTAGAGGAATCAGTGAACGTCCATCCCATCACCTAATCCCGGAGAGGAGATGGGAGGCATATTCCGCCAAAACCGTAAACTTCCTCATTTTTGTTTCCCAGCTTTCTTAACATAATGGGTAGGAGGGGAAAAAAAGTCGTAAAGAAAAAAAATGAAGACTTTACCCACCACTGAGATGGCCGCAAAATCCCCTAAAAACTCTCCCTCGATCCTCCAGCGCGTGCCCCTTTCATTTTAAGGCAGGCAGGTATATGTCCCCACGAAGCGCTTTCGCTCCCCAGGTCCCATCTCCCGGAGGAATCCATGGCCTCACTCTCTCCCAGCCTCCTCTCCAACCCTCCCGCCTCCTCCTTCCCCTTGTGCATCTCGCTTGCAAACTCCATCCCACTCCCCAGGCCCCTCCCCTCGCCTCCTACCTGCGTTCGTGCACGATGATGCGGATTCCATGTCGAATCACCCTGACGCCGCCGCGCCCGTCACCAACCACATCCGTCTATCCTAGTTCCACCCCTGTAAAACCCCTGCCCACACCTCTCACGCGGAACAAATACCTCTCTAAGCTCTGCTTCCCTAGGATTCCGTGTTTCGTAATTAAATATTTGAGTTGAAGGACCCTGTAATAGCGTGTGGCGTGAGTAGATTTGCATGAGTCTGGGAGGTGAATGATTTTTATTTAATTCCCGTCATTGTGAATTTCCTAGAAGAGAATGCCCTTTTCTCCGCGGGCTTTTCCTGTTTAAACACTCCTTTTTTATTTAACCAAATTCATTTATGTGTGAATACTTTTTTTTCCTTTTCCGGTATCAGACAAGGTGCTGAGTGGGATTCAGTTCGAGATAGATAGAGGGTTATTAGGCCAAAATAAATTTATAAGTTACGATATTTGAATTTAAGAAATGTCTTTCAGTTGTTTGTGGATTCATTTCTTTCGGTTATATAACTAAT
Source organism: Calopteryx splendens (assembly GCA_002093875.1). NCBI lineage: Eukaryota > Metazoa > Arthropoda > Insecta > Odonata > Calopterygidae > Calopteryx > Calopteryx splendens. Next base: position 202,254 of record LYUA01000273.1, on the reverse strand, counting down.
TACTTGTAATCCGAGGCTCTGTTGTCTCTTTTACAAAATTAATGAATATCGGCTTAAGTGCTTAATTGCATCCCAGTGTTAATTGTTTGTTATTAGGTTTAATAATCCGTGTTCTCACAACACGCACGCCATCGACGAGATAAATAACCTGTCACAATTTGTTTTGCAGGAGTGCGAGTTGCAAACTAGATGAGCACATTATTATAAATTTTATAAAACTCCTAAAATAAATTCATAAGATCGTTCTAACCCATATTTTACTGAGCACACTACGATGCATGACCTCATACAAGATATCGGAGTTCCTTTACCTTTTTAAATATTTAAGAATAGTTTTGCGGGCAGAAAAAAATGCGGATCTATAAATGTAATTGTAACAATATGTTCGAAATTAAAGAACTTCAATGAAAAATCTATACCACAGTTTATTACCCATACGCTGAATGAAATCTGTCTCTTAAATGCTACAGAGAATCCTTTGGTTGATAAACTGTCCAATGAATCTCAAATGATCGTTAACATAATTATGTCTTTCCAAGTAGCTGTCAACGCTATCAAATCATAGTTTCCATGAAAATTTGTCTATTAATAATTACGCAGCAATTCTAATTTGGAGGTAAGTCTCTGTGGGCCTGATTTTCAAATTAAATTCGAAACAAATTACTTTATTCTTTGCAAAAGTTAAGGAGCGAAAATTCAGTTCCAAAAATAAAAGGATTACCCCGGAGTTCGTCTGTCACCTTTCGTCATAATTACGCGAGCACGGAATGTTACATAATTTCGTCTTCTGTATAATTCCTTTTATCTCTTTGACTCTGAATCTTCAAATTTCAGCGTCGCTTTCCTTTCCGCTCATCCTCCTAATCTCATATCTCATCTCATCATCAGAATTCCCCCTATCGCTTTCCTCCCCCCACGCCGTCAAAACTTCGCCTGCGCACCCCTATTCCAAGCTTGACTCATCTCCACCCGTCGGCATCCTACGTACGCATCATGTTCCATCTTTTACAATTTTCCCCTCATTCTCATTCTATTTTTCCTCTTTACACGTTCTCCTTCATTTATCTATTCTTATTATTTCCTTCACATATTCTTTTCCTTCCTTTTCGCTGTACTTTTAACACCTCATTCATCACATTTTCACAAAAACTATATCATTTTTCACACTTTACGCTCCCTCGTGCATTTGTTTCCCCAGTATCGTGCATAATTTTCAATATTGTTTAGGAAAAGTAATTGATTAGGATTTAAGGGAAGAATGATGCTCATTTCATTGAATATATCAAGTAGATTTGTCTATTACCCATCCCTTTCATGGTCGATTCTACTCTTGTCTCTCTATTTCCTCCCACCTTCATCTTGTTCACTCTCCTTGCTGCTCTTTCTTTTTTCCTTTCACTTCCACTCCTCTCTCCTTATCCCATCCTCTCATTTCTCTCTTCTTCCCCTTATCTCCTTAATTAATCCTCCATTCCCTCCACCCTCCCTCTCGAATCTAATTCCTCACCGCATCTCAACCGTGCCTTCCCGCTCCCTCCCAGTACCCTTTCTCCTTCTTTCCCTTCTCTCTTCCCTTCACACTACTCTCTCTCTCTCTCTCTCTCCCCCTTCCTCTTTTTTTCACTCATTGAAGATGCTGAGCAGAGTTCTACAATTATGCCATGAACAACTGCGACTGTAAAGAAATGACTTTAAACTCGTGCCCTGTATCATCATGTTACTATCATGGCACTATACATGCTATATAGCTCTACCCAACTGGCATCATTGGCAGACGATAATACTCTTAAATACTTTAAATACTTCGTCTCGTCTCTTTTTTCTCAAACTTTTATTCCATCCTTTCAATCGCTTCTTACCTATCTACTCACCTTCTCCTCTTCCAATCCCATACCACCCCAATTAATCCCTGCTCGTTCCCATGTTCCACCTTCCTTCCACCCGCATCGAAACAAAGGCGGTCCTCTCTGATGTCGCCCTCTCCATTTTCCCAACCCCCTCGGTCCCCTCATCCTCCCTTAAAGGCCACCCACTACTCCGTCCCTTCACCGTGAGCCTCCATTTCCCTCTATCAATTCGCCCACACTCCCTTCGCTCCCTCCCTCCCAAGCAGTCCCTCGAAGTTCCACTCCACGCACTCCTCGTTCACTCCCGTCCTCATTCCAACCTCTCGCCCCTTCAACCCCTAGAATCCCTTGTCCGATAGCTTGCACTAACGGAGTAACTGGCAAATGCTCTCGCCTTCCACGCTACTAGATCTGGTTCAGGATTCCTGACGTTACTGAATTTTTGCACCGACGGCTTCAGACGAACGTGGAACGCTGAATTTCTCGTCGTAGATCAAACGGAGTCAAATTCCGCATTCATCAATATGCACTCGTATTCCCGCGGCGAGTTTCTTCACACAATTTTCGATTTCCACGGAAGGTAGCACGTAAAAGTTACAATTCTAAATTCTGTCATCCTAAGTATCTCCGTACAATTTATTTAATTGCAATTGATTAGACAATTCAAAATTCTTTTAAAAAATTATTAGTTCATGTATTTTTTGACTAAATAACACCTCCCTGTGGTACGTATGATTATTTCTCTTAATCACCCACTGAAGCGTGAAACAGCACAATCGAGAAATTCGTCTGTGTATGTTTATAATGAGGATTGCTAACGACCCATGAATGGCTGAACCGATTTTCACCATTCTTTAATTTCCTCCTTCACTCCAACTACAATCAGGTTTAACTTCCCCAAAAATATAGAAAATGCAAATTAGTATTTATTAGAACTTTTTTCGAGGTAGAAAATGATTGCGCTTCAAATTTAAAGAGGTATGAGTGTATAGTTAAATCGAGTGATATAAATTCCTTAAAGAGACCTTTCACGGAATAAATTACTTCCAAAGAAGTAGCCTTTATGTGCAGCACTTCTTATATTGAGCCAAAAGGTGATTTGGGGAGATTAAATGCGACCGCAAGACGATGCGTTGAACATGCTAATCTGGAATCGAGCCTAACAAATCGAGAACAAAACGGTTAGCGATAACGTGAAAGAGGTGGTATGATTGATAGTAATAAGGTTATAAGCACCAGATATTTCCATGCTGCCACAGAGAAGAAATTACAATGAGCGAATTCTACCTATGCAATAATTTTTCTACTGAAAGGACACTAATACTTATTGTGAAGTGGCTTTTCAATCTTACTTTACATATCGGTGCTTCTCAGCCGTTGTGGACTATTCATCAAAGGAATTAAGGCATTTTTTATTTAATTAGAAAGGGTGTTTAATATTAATTTTTTCTTTTTAATATGAACTGGAGCCATGTGGCTTATAGAAACTATTTCATATCTAATACAGACAGAACCTTCCCCCTAATTTGCGGTGGGCACTTCAAAGATTAGAAAGGTATCTATCTCTTAGGAATTCGTGTGTCTTTAATCTGAGAAACATTCATGTAGAACGCTGTTTACTGTTCTCCTTTTGCTTTTCTTTATCCAAGCCATTATTCACCCGCTTGCTCTTTGTAACTCTTTCCGTCGCTCCTCTTTTCATATGTCATGTAATTCCTCGCATTATCTCACCATCGTTAATTTTTTATTCTAGTAATTTACCCTGGGCTCCCCTTAGGCTGGTAAAGAGCAGTGTGCTAATCTTCATCACTAAATTTCCCGAGCGCACCAATTACAAGGCTAATAATTAACTAGCGGATTCTCCACTTCCACTCTCGACGATTACCGAGAACTGGCAAGATTATTAAGCTACTAGTCTGGTGGGAGCACTTTAGTACTAATCATCAACCAATCATCCTTACTTTTGAACATTTTTGAATGCACAATTTTCATTTCTGAGATGTAGGTATTTTGACTTTTAGACTTAACAACTTATGTGATTAATTAGATAACCCCGAACTCAATTAGTAATCTTATTTCTTTGAGGATCGATTTCATAATCCGCCATTATACCTATACTTGTTTATTTTATCTGGAGAATGGGTTTGTGCGTTTGCTATTGTATTCGAGTCCCACCCCGAGGGGTGGGGTTCGATTCTCAGTGGTGGCAGGATTATTCAAAGGAGTTCCGATCCCTACTTGAATGCTATGAGGAGAGCGCATCAAGTACCTACTTTTTCCGGTGGATGGAACGTTAAGAGTCGGCTAATACCGGCGCCGGGTTACTCTCCAGCCTTCCTCCATTCCCTGGAAATCCTACTCAACCAAAATACCCAAGTATCCCTAATGACGATAATGACCTCAGCCGCCTAACCTCATGACTACTATTTGATCTCAGGTAAGTAGAGTAAACCTAGGGGTAAATTGACACGCAATCGCAAGCCTTACATTTGAACTCGTAAATTTCGATGTGATTAGGAAAATGTGAAATTTAGCTCAATGATTTCTTCCCGCCTCTATGTTCTCCGCGTAATTTTCTCCTCCTAATCTACGAGCCACTCCTCGCTCTTTCTTGCTTACCCATCCATCTGCTGGTTTCCCTTCCCTCCCCAACTCCTAATTCCTCCCTCTCTCCCTTCCTCCTTCTCCATCTCTCGTTACCCTCCCGTCTACCCAGATTTTCTATCCGTTCCTCTCTTTTAGCCCCCTGCCGCCATTTCACGCGTCGCCAGATAAGGCAGAAGACACTTTCCGAGTGAGAAGACGCGAATGGGGAGGCCGCGGTGGAATGAGCGGCGGGTTGGTTGGGGGGGCGAGGGGGAAAGGAAATGTGGAGGAA
>LYUA01000273.1:93233-103264 GCA_002093875.1 Calopteryx splendens | reverse complement strand
CCCCCCCCCCTCGTCCGAAACCCCCCCCCCAACCCCTATCCTAACCCTCGTTTGCCTTTGTTCTCATCCCTGCCCATCGAATCGATCGATATCAAATCTAAGGTTTCTTTTGTGTCTCGATGATTTCATTCTTTTCTCTTTCCCTCTCTTCCTCCGTTCCAATCTCCATCCCACGACGTAAGAAAGAAATCGATTAATCAATGCTGGCCTCCTTCTGTAATGTGTCCCTCCTTCGTAGCACCCCATCCCCCCCCTCCATTCCGTCCAACCCCCTTCGTACCCCCCTTTCCACACTTCATTCATTAAATCGCTGTTAAGCTTGAGTGCTGTGTCTTTTTATTTTTTACCAATCTGTGTCGTCACGCCCGAGGCAGATGGAAAAATAAGGCCGAACCCGATCGAAAACGCTAAAGGCGCCGTTTGGTAGTCAGGACGGTTATGACGATCGATGATGGGGCTTAACATGTGATGATTTTAGCAGGAAGGCCATCGTGTGAAAAATCAATAAGTACTGAAATGATCCTTAAACCATGGGTATTAAAGATTTGAAAGTTCCTTATTGAAATGAGAATGTGATGTTTAATCTCGTAATTTTATGAAAAAAACTACAGTGAATAATTTGTAAGAGTGCCTACCGAATAAGACTTCGGATTACATCAGATATTCTGTTTGCGATGCGTCGCTCTTGGGGACATTTGATATTCAATTATTTGAAATTCTTTTTAATACTAAGTGTTAGGTATGATAGTTACCTAGGATGAATTTTAACTCAGTTTAGAATAACCGCTTGAGCAATTGAGCTTCCTTCTGGACCATTCAAATGCATAATTAATATTAGTCTGTAGTATCACCTGAAGAGACCCTAGAAAGAGGAAGACTAGTAAAAGTGAGTATCGCAATTTCTGTTATCCTTTAAGAGAGTCGTTATTTAGAATTTTTTTACGATAAATAGAAATTTATTGACAAATTGCAAAAAAGAAAAAAAAACCGGAATTGAACTCGATATGCACAATTTGAACAAAGCATTTTTAGTAGTTTTGCGTTGACTGTGGAATTTTTACTAAATGTTGAAATTCGGTTGGTTTTCAGTTGAACGGTTGAACATAATTCACTCAAGTCAAAAAAAGAGGCTTTAAAACAAACTGATACCTGGAAATGAACGCTAACCGCGAAGGTTATCTAATCCATAAGTGGATGGCATTCGTATATTACAGTTGTATCACTTCACCATTAATTATTTTTCAAATCGCAGTCCACCTGCGAGCACTGGGCGTGAGAGCTCCGGCAGCGCCTCTCCCTCTCACTTCATCCTCGGTAAACAAACACGTCGTGCCATACGGCGATGGGTATCTTTCTCCCTCTGCCCGCCTCGGCGTGGAAGAGAGCCGGGGGGCGTTACTTCGCATACATTAACAGATCACGCCTCTCTCGCAGGGAGGGCGAAGGGAAGAGAGTGAGCGAGGGAGGGAGATGGAAGATAGGAGCGCATCATTTTAAAGCGCCCCGTGAACGCGGAAAGGAGTGCGACACGTGTTCGGAAGAGATGCATGCAGCCAGCCTTGAGACACGGGGCCTGAACGAATTGGTGAACTTCTCGAGAGGGCTGTGGTGAATAAATTTTGATGGAATCATCCCGATCATCTCAGCTGATCAAACTCGAATGAAAGGTTTATTGCAGTCGTCCTCCATTGCACAGAAATTCATCGTCAGTTAAACTACGGAATAACTCTTCTTGTAAGGCGTGACGAGTAATGCTAACACTTTCTCACATCCATCTCAATTTCTCACAAATAGAAGTTGAAATTTCGTAAAATGTACCTACATTTTTGTGTGGAGTAGGAGAATTTTCATTCGTAAAGCTGGTGCAATGTTGAAAAAAAGACCGTATTCTTTTTCCAATTAAAATTTAAAATACTTAATTTCTTTTCCAGATCGTTCAATGATGCAAATTAGGATATTATGAAAGTTATAGCCCTGTTAAATGTTTTGCTAGAGCGTTCAGTGATTCGAATTATAATATGATGAAGATAGGAAGTAAGAATGAACTACTACTTCAGAAGATACACGATTAATATGGAGGGCATGCAACATTCATACTTAAGATATTTTCAAAGCAGAGATGAAGCTAAAAAAAGAAGTATTCCGTGTCGAGAGGAGTAGGATAGGGATGCTCACTATCACCCTTGGTATTTAGTGTGTAGGTACATTGAGGAAGTAAGTAACAAAATCAAGGAAAAGATAAAAAATGAGTTCGAATTCATAGAGAAAAGATAAGCATGCTGCGAGTAATGGGCTACGTAGCTGGAGAATAAAGAAGACTTGACACGGATACTAGTATTTATGGAGAAGGAGACAAGAAGTACAACCCCAGGAATAAAACCAGGGTAATTAAGCTAAGATAAGGGTAAAGAATAATCTGGAGTCGAAGTACGAAAGACAATAAGTAAGTGGTTTGGTCTGATATATAGGCAGGAAAATCAATAGCATTGGAAGACGCAAGAGGGAGCAGAACGAGCATAATGAGAATGGTGGGGAAGGTTTTCTATAAAAAAAACAGCTACTTACGGTAAATAATATTAGCTTAGACACAAAGAAGCGAATCATTAATGCTTTTAAATGAGTTTACCATTCTACGGCTGTGAGGTGCAGGCGAAAGTACCAAGAGAAAAACGTGCTTTAGAGGCAATCGAAATGTGTCACTGCCGAAGGATGATGAAAATGAAATTCACAGAGTAGCAAATAAAGAAGTAATTCGTAGCGTAGGTAAAGAGAAAAAAACATTTAGAGGACACTGCAAGAGGAAGAGTCAGACTAATTGGACGCGTCCAAAATTTGGCACGATAGCATAATTAAGGCCATAATTGAAGGAAAAATGAGAGGGAGTATTACTGAGGAAGGGCAAAAATTATTTATATGAAGCAGGTGATGAAGGATGTCGGCGGAAGGAGCTATGAGAGAATGGAGAGATTTGCAGACTGTCGGATAGCTTGGAGAGCTACAACAAACCAACCCCTGGATGATAATGATGAGAATCATATTAGGTATTAAATCAAACCTTATGAAAAAATCACTTATAATTAGCTAATGCTTGCAATTTAATTAACGCATTAAAAAATAATCGCGTCTCACTGAATGCTTACTTAGTACGTCTGATACGAATTTTAATATGTATTTAGATACATCTGAATCACCTGTGAGCTCCATTCAGTCTAAACGTGCATGGTAGAAAGGGAATCCCTCTGTAATGTGAACTGTAAAATAACTAATCTGATTTTCCATAAAGTATATGCCAACAGCCAGTTTTTGGGAAATGATCGGAGGTTCATGAAAGCATGTTTGATCTCTGAACTTCGACGATTTCGTTCCGAAACGGAAAGCAATCGACCGCCCCATGGTCGGAGGCGTGGATTGATTTTCTAGTTGGAGAAAGAATCCTGAAGGTGGTTGCTCGCATGATGGCGAAGTAAACAGAGTATAGGGGACTTAAAGAGTGTGCCTAGTGAGAGTCTAATGGCGGGAAGCGCGTGCTCTGAGAGAATGGTGGGGAAGAAATTTTAAAGATGAGATGAAAGAGAAGAGAGATGAGACATATTTTCGTCACCCCTCTACGTATATACCCCAAGCCTCAACTGCGCAGTGTTCTGGGGCGCGCCTTTGTCCCACCCATACCCCATTAACCCCTCTGAAGAGAGTCCGCGCCTTTCCCTTCCCCTGTCCATTTGCGTCCTTCCTCCTGCCCCAGCCCCCTCCCTCCTCCGACGTCGCCCTTGTAAATGGTGAGAACTGGCCACGTGCACTCCCGCTTCCCCTCCATCAAAGCCACACTATAACCCTCCTCCCTCCCCCCAACCTGCCGCTCCCTCCCACGGCACTTTCTCCGGGGAGCATTAAGCGTCGTCCCTCTCCTCACCCTCTCCTCATCCTCACCCTGATGCTCATAACCGTCTCCCTCCTTCCTCCTCTCCTCCCCCTCAACCCATCCCCGAGCCGCTCGCCTTCTCACCTCCGCTTATCTCTCCTGCGTATAAGGTCTCTTTCCGCTTCACACTCCTCTTTCTCGAATGGACGTTAGCTTCAATTTAAGATCTCGCAACCTTGTCTCAACTTTCCCCTTCTTGGTGCTTAAAAGTTTCCCTGGCGTAGAAAGGGTAATGATGAATTAAAATAGACACCATATTAATTTTCTATGAAAATATGTTAAGCCCTTATATTGTGAATTTAACGGTGTACCCTAAATTTACATTCAGTGTTATTTTATTATGATCCGCATGTCCATGGAAGTGTTTTCAAAATGACGAGCAATAGGATAGTATCCATGTTGCTTTAAAATTACTTGAGGTATGGTTGTAGAGCGTTGGGCTCTACCCGCTGTACTGGTCGAGCGTCAAACCCGGACCGAAAGACTCGGATTCGATTCCGGGTGCCGTCTGGACACACCCTCAGCTTCCTCCAAGCTGTGCAAGTTTTTGGGTCTCAGGTATTCCTGGGTGGAAGTGGAACATAGAAAGGAACTGGCCCCTTAGCCCCCTTTAGTGTGACTTTCAACCGCCGTTGGACTTCTTATTGGCTGAGCTATGCCCACACCTACCCTTCCGACTGATTACTGTGTTTAAAAACTTACTTATGCTCGTATAAATCCTTTTGCATTTGCATTCTGGTAGGTGTAAAGCCTTAGGTCAAAATTGTATGTAAATCGAAATCAGTGACTTAGATAATTTATTGGTTGAAAAAAATTATCAAAATGCCATTTGCGAGATCTTTTAGTAGGATTATTTCCCATATTTTTCTATATTTTCGACTGTATTACGTTGTGGAGATATTTTAAAATCTGGCTTAAAATAAGTGTTTTTCGCAAATGTTTCCTTAAACTTCCTCTGCAACGTTTGCTATTTTGAACAGGAAAGTTGCCAGTCGCTCTTTCGCTCTTTCTTCGCGACCTCTCTGAACCGATGATGCCTTATCGCCTTCGATTCATACTCTCCCTAGGGACTTTCTTATCATTCATCCGACCGCATTCCATTCACTCTTCCTCCCCAGCCTCCCTATCGAACATGAATATATAGTTATTAACTTGTGTGCATCCGCGTATACCCCAAACCCTGACCTGTAGCCATAGAATGTTCCTTGCCTCCACCCTTGCACCCTCCGAAACATGCCTAACACACCAAGCAACCTCCCTCCCCATATTCTAACGTTTCCACCCCCGCGCGCACCATATCTCAGCATTTCATACGATTCTTCCATTTTCACTCTCCTCGCCATGCATGCATGTGCGTTTTTCCATTTCCACCCTCTTTATACCATGCGGCTATTCCTTATACCTACTAGAATACCGAAACCGCAGCCCCACGTCGTGCGAAGTTCCTACCCCCCCCATTTTCCACTCACACGGAGGAAGCACTCACTCAAACTCCCCCTCGTTCGTTCCTTCCCAATCCTCCCGTTCCCTCCTCCCTGCACCCACACGCGAACCTTCGCCGCACCCTCCCATTTCCCACAACGTTCCCACCAACTTCCCTCCCGAATGGAAGAGAGGGGGTGGGAGTGGGGGATGGGGGAGGGGGTGGAAGTAACTCGTAATCTTAAGGAGCTCGCATCCTTAGAGGGGGCTGAGAGAGGAGAGGGTGGATTGGCGAGGGTGTGCGTCAGGGGAGGGGTGCGGAAGGACCAGAGAAGGGCAATCCCTTGATGGTGGCGAATGCGTTAAGGGGCAGAGGGCGTTTGGTGGGATTTTGCGGCGGGGGGAGGTTGTGGAATTGGGGGAATGGGGAGAGTGGGTGTAGGGTGTGGGTCGGGAATCCGATGCTGTGGCGGTGAGAGGGTGGCAAATGGTCGAAGGGGAGAAAAGGGGAGGTGGATGGAGAGACGGTGGAAATGAAAGAGAAGGAGATACGTATGTACGCCAATGCATGGGAGTCGACGGAATGAAAGTAAGGCATTGAGCAATGGAAACGTAATAGCAACATATTTTTTTGTAATTTAATTGTCTGCGTGCGACATCATGCATCTTGAGCTATTACACGTGGTTCTTTTACTTTAGAAGAGAGAATACCTATTTTTATTTCAAGTCAAAAACTTTTTCTCCGTGTTATTCATAAAAAAAATTCAACTTGAAGAAAATTTTGAGTTCTTCGCACTCGTGATAGATATTTCACCTCATGGTTATCATTCCTCAGTTACAGTTTATACTTTATTTGTCTGCCACTTACATCATTATTTATCCTGTTGTCTCCTGGTATAAATATTCACAATTTTAATTTTTCCTATTTATAATGATATCGTTTAGTCATATTTCCTCGAAATTATTTACTATTTACGCAACCACTCTTCTATAGGATTTTTAGACAGACGACATTTAAGAAATTTTAGATTCGAACTGCTTAATATTCCTAGCAGTAACTAAAGTCAGTGATAAACGTGGGAAAGAAGATAGTTCGTATCAATCTAGTGGATTTGAAAGAGTAATGTACCTACCTACATCTCCAGTTAAATTGAATGAAAACAGTTCGTGAAATATAAAATTAGGACAATAAAAGGGCCCGCAAAATTTTAATTAGTCGAATACACGTGTACATACCAATGCAATTCTATTCCATTTATTCGTGTGAACTGAAACACGCGATGGAACAGAGAACGTCAGCCAATTGAGTACCAAGAATAGAATCATACAAGCATTTAAGTTAATTTTATAGTAGCCTTGCAGGAATAGTCAAGAGAGAAATTTGTATTTTTCTCAAAAGAGTCGAATACGCGCACAAAGGGAAAGAAATAACTGGAGATGGTATAGGGAGTTGGAAGAAGGTCTGGGGGGCTAGGGGTTAGGGGGGAGTTAGAGATGAGAGGGATTGGGTGTACTTAGGAGGGCGAGAGAGGTCGGAATGGAGCATGCACGGGCGGGAGGAGGATTGGTGGATAAGGGGAGGAGGGAGCCCTTTGGCGGAGGGAGGAGGCAAAAGGACCACCACGCCATCCGTGGATGTGATGCCGGCGGTCTGAGTTAGGGCGTCGTGGGCTGGCGCATATAAGGACGCGGGGCGATAAAGCTTCCCCAGGGAGAGACTTGAGGCAAGGAGATGGAGGGACGAGGGGAGGGAGGGTGGATGGGGAGCGCTTGGTGGACGGGGGGTTCTGTGGCCGTAGACATACGCTGAGCCGTTTCAAATCCTCTCGGTGGAAATCTTCGGAGATGCTTTCGATTTGGGAAATCCCCGAGGATGGGGGAAAACCTTTTTTTTTTCTTTCACTGATCGAGTACTGTGATAAAAGTATATGGCAAATGTTTTGTTTCACTTTGCCCCTAGCTATATCCTCTGCATTTTTTATTGAGGTCACATGTAGTTTAAAACTTGAAAAGAGATATCATTCTTATGAAATAAACTCATTTTCGGTCAACTTGATGCTATAAAAATACTTTACATCTTGGCAGGCCGAGGGAAAAATATTTTAAATATTAAACAAAGCGTCAAAGTCAATAATCTGTTTAATATTTAGGTGAAAACCAATTACCTCGTTAAAAAACCTGTACGAAATTGTATATTCAAATTGGAATAAATAACTTAGCTCCAAATAAATAAATGCAGCCATAAGTCATTTAACTATTTATTTAATAATAGTGCCCCGGTGGTCTCGCTAGCAACAGAAATTGGAACCATGTGCCTTTTTTTTAGTGGGCTGATGAAAAAAACAGTCGATATTCTCTTACCGAGAAGCATGCAGGACGCATGTTTTGACTTAACGTCATAGCCTAAATAAACATCATATCGATCTCCTTCTGCCCTCCGTGTTGAAATATTAAGCCATACCCAGGGTCAGAGTATCATCATGAATTCATCCTGAATCCCGCTAGCAGTTCGATTAAATCGAACGTGAGCACCGTACCTTCCTTGAACCACTACGTCCACAGAAGCGACTGCGCCTTAAGTTGACTGAGATCCCAATTACCGTTCGTTATTCCGGACACAAAAGAGTAGGTGAGTAGGTTTCTGTCCGCAGTTCGAGGGCACTCGCCATTCGGGCTCCCACCCAAGCACCCACAGCACAAATATAATTAAAACGGCTCAATTATTCAAGTCGTACTCGGTTTGGTAAGGGAGGGGAAGGAGTGGAGATGACGCTGATAATTGGTCGGGTTGGTTTTTCAAGGAGTCGGCGCAAGTAATCGATACGGCGAGATGGCAATGAGGGATAAGGAGCCTCGCGACGCTTCCCTTGGGGAAAGGAGAAAAAGATGGAGAGAGTGAGGCGAAAATGCAAGAGAGGTAGTGTAGAGATGGTGCATCATCACCCGAGCTTGCTTGAAAAAAAGAAGAAAAATATGTCTATCTCATCTCTCTCTCTTTCTCCCGCTCCCATAAATCGATTTAGCCGAGGCAAAAGGGTGGTTTGTTAGCCGCATGAATAATTCATACGCGGATCGTCTGATTGATCGTTTTTGTTGTCGCTGATTGAGTGACGTAATAGGGCGGCGGTGTTGGTTGGTTCTTTCCTTTTTGCCTTTCGATTTTGATGAATGATTTATCAGAAGAGGAGAATACGTTGATGCTTGAGGGAGGGTGGGGATGGGAGTTGGGGCGATATTTTTTCAAGTAAATAAGCCCAGGTGTAAAGGGGTGGTGTTTTGTGTGCGGCATGGGTGGAAGGCTACCGAGTTTATGCGGCCTCGTAGTTTCCATTTTCAGCCTTTTTTTACGTGTCTCCCGTATAGAAAGAAGACACTTTCCATACACTCCCTTGGTAAGCTAGTAAATATAAAAGGTTTATCATTCATGAGAGCATTTTGCGCGAGGATTTTCATTAAAATCATAAAGAGAAAATATGAAAATATACAACCACGATAAGCATTCGAATCGTTTTCTATAGAGGCGTCATAAAATAATTTATGATTGCTTTATATGGTAAAATCAACTGTGGCTGTGGTATTTAATTTTATTAACGTAGAATTCCGTGGTTGCAAATTTTGGATTAATTACTGTGATTTACGTAGGACAAATAGAACTTTGTTTTCTCAAAATCGAGTGCAAAAATATATCACAAAGATAAATCATCGAAGAAATTATTTTTTTTGGCGATGATGTTAGGTTAAATGACAAATAAATGAATTACATTATTGCTATGAATTATCCATTGATGAATAAGAAAGGGCTTAAGGGAATTATTCGATGGGAACCAATTATTCATTACTCACATGTTTTAGTTGCCTTTAAAATATATTTCAATTAAGCTTCGAATCAAACGATTTCATTAATAACTAATAAATTAATATTAAGTTGAATTAATATCAAATAATGATTTAGTTGTGATTGCTAAACAATAGTGAATAAATTGTATATATCATTTTGAATAAACTTCTCTAACATATCTGGGTTGAAGACCAGCTAAAATAGAACTAAGTGCATATTATAAAGTAACAAATTTATGTAAACCTAATGGCTGGATCACGAACCAACTCCGCTTCTATTAAGCGACCATAATTAGGTATTTCTACCCTCTAAGCAGCTCTATCAAATGGTTTCTAATTATTCAGTTTACTTTTCAAAGTGCCTGAGTAACAAATTATTAAAATGTAAAAACATTCACGTATTACGATCTCATTTCGGGGCAGCACCTCAGTTAACTTTTACATTTTCCAGTTTGAAACAATTCCATCGAGCATTTTAGGTGTTGTTTAACGGGATATTTTGCATGCCAAACTCAACTGTTAACCTTCCCATATTGATGCCCTAAGTTACTGCATTGAAATTTCTCATTCACACCCTGTTGGACGTACAGATGGATATTTGGGGTAAACTCCCAAATCTTTAAAACTCCCAATGGGAACTGCGTATCTCTGGCTCCACCAACAGCACATTTTCTATTTGCGGCATTCAAAATGTCCGATGGATAATATTTCATCCCCTCTGAAATTTACTCCCCAGTCCCGCCATGCATTGGTTTTCGCTCCTAGTGAAGTGGGAAGCTGTTAGGTTTAGTGCTGGGACATTGATGTAACAAATCGATAGATAGTATGTTTTCCGCCCCATCCACACTCTCCC
>LYUA01000272.1:569232-580921 GCA_002093875.1 Calopteryx splendens | reverse complement strand
CCGCTGCATTGTTTATCGGAGCCCGAGGCACGCACAAAATTCCGACGAAATCTGGGTAAATATTGGAAACTGTCAGAGGGGGAAAAGGGCCTTTCGCGCTAATTTCAACGGCGATCGAGACGCGCACGGAATGCGTTTTTGGTGTTCGTGAAATGCGCGGTTGGGGGCGGAAGAGAGAGAGAGGGAGGGAGAGTGGGAGGTCGCGAGGGAAAATCGAAGCGCGCTCGCATGTGAAGGACAAACATAGGCTACGCGATTAGTTAAAAATTGTTACGGACTAACAGAAAGCGTTACGCGATTACATCGAGGAAAACTGAAAATGAGCCGCAAGGGGAACAAATATCAATAACACGCACGACTTACACTGCTGTCTGAATCAAAATTGAGCTCAATCAGGCATTGAGAGAATTATTCTAGCCTCACGTTAATTTGGTAGACGAGATCAGAATTTCTGTGCGAACCAATATAAGCAATCCTTTTAAAGAATTCTTCCAACGCACAATTGGTGATTACGATAGTCGAAAAACGATGGGCACAGCCATTTAAGCTTCTCAAAAATAGAATGTTGATTGATCTAAATTTCAAAATCAAATCGAGAGTTCGGCTAATGGCTGGTAACGCCCCCTGCTAAATGACCCCATGGTGGCTTGCAGAGCATCGTGTAAATTAGATTATGGGACAGGTAAC
This sequence comes from Calopteryx splendens, assembly GCA_002093875.1. NCBI lineage: Eukaryota > Metazoa > Arthropoda > Insecta > Odonata > Calopterygidae > Calopteryx > Calopteryx splendens. Next base: position 580,234 of record LYUA01000272.1, on the reverse strand, counting down.
CTACCTAACTCACTAAATTTAGGTTACGCGAGTAAGAGAATATTGCGCGTCCCTTATACTATTAGCGTACGCTACAAAGTCGCACGTGCACAAGTAAAATTGTCTCAAGAAGTTGTCAAATTTTAGTCGCAAATTTAACCACTCGCCAACCTACATCTATTAGTCTGATCTCTCTGCTGTTAGAGGCGGTGAGAGAGCTCTGCTACAGGCGCTAACGAGACGGTTTCCTATGTAGAGAATTCATAACGAAGGGAAGGATTTTTCTGCGGCATCTCTCCACCTATAAAATGGAAAAACGTGCTTCCATACCGCTCCCTTTTTATACTGTTGTAAACACGGGTCTTTTTATTCACTTTTCTCCCCCATTACTTTTTCTTCCCTTATTACACGATTACCTTAAAAAAAGATGAAACTAACTTAAGTCTCCAAGTATACTGATGCTACAATTGAGCCCTATAATCCTTAGAATAGTCCAAAAATATTCTTTGCTCAAAATAAACAGAATGAAACTTTTGGGGAAATGGGTTATTTTGCCAATAATTTCAGCTCATGTCAGTATTCTGACAGTATCTCTGAATATGAAGACTATCCATTCTCAAATTTCTCATCATATCCCTGGATCATCGAATAACTGAGTTTTTCCATACTAAGCCTTTTGCACATAGTCAAAGAGCATTGTAACGAAACCAGACATGGAAATAGACACGTAATAGACGTAGGTAACGTTGGAAAAAATTATTTTGTCCGAGAATTTTGCACATATGATCATCCAAGTCAATTTCAAAATTAGCCGACCAATTTATTCTAAAGTATAATAAATATATGATTGAGGCAGCAATCATGGTGTAGATAAATATATGGTTTGAGAACTACATATATTTCAAATCTCCTTCAATTAGTGCTTTGAATTAATCTTTGAGCGCGAACGCGCACTATCTGCAGTTATGGCATCTTCCTCAAATTTACCGTTAAGTTGCAGCATTAGTCGCAAAGCAAAGAAACACATTCTTAGGGTGACCCATTTCGTAAAATAGACCAATACAATGGGATCTTCCATCAAATCATCTGGCGGCATCGGACGTCAGAAGATGATCGATCCAGGGGGACAGAAAAAAAACGTCCAAGAGTTGAAGAAGATTATAGATTCCAACTTATGTCGCGGGAAAACCATCGGGGCCTACGAGGTCGTGCCCACCCCGAGTCTCCACTCCCCCCTCATCCCTCCCGTCCGGATTCCGTCTCCCCTCGGTAATCCGACGTCAATTGAGTTGTAATCGCCGTTAAATAACGAGAGCATATGCGGCGGCCCTGGCAGTGGAGCGGGAGTGGAGGAGTGAGCGCGAATAAGGTAATCGGGGAGTGATTTTGGGAGGAGGGCGAGGGGAGATGAAGGGGGGGCGGGAGGCAGGAGTTGGGTCGAATCTCGGAGATTTTGTGTCGTGTGGCTGGCGCGGGGAGGGGGAGGGAAGGAGGGGGGNTGGGTGGGGGGGGGGGGGGGGGGGGGGGGGGGGGGGGGGGGGGGGGGAGGAGAGGAAGTGAAACGAGATAGTTGACAGCGCCATAAAGAGGCAAATCCTCTTTCGGAGAGAATTTCGGGAGGCTTATCCTTTTTCGTGGAAGGGGAGCAGGGTGGGAGTTGGGTAAGGAAGGAGAGCGTGTGAGAGGGGGTGGATGGGGGAGAGGGTGGAGGCGTGATGCGAAGCGGGAGGCCGTTCGAGGGAGGGGTCGGTGGCAGCGTCACGGAGGGAGAGGATTTAAAAAGAGTGGGAAGGAATATCTCCCTACAGGCATGCATCTCTATTATAAAATACAATTTATTTCCCGTTGAGTCCGTAGTTTCACAATGATTCTTTTCAAATCTACCCATTAGGTTTCCCTGCCTCCAATGTGTTTCGTTTCCAAAGTTCTCCTCCTCGAGAATTCGTTGAAAATGTAAAATTGTAAGACTTGAGAATCGACCACAATCCTTCATTTAATAAGTCCATATGTCCTATATATTCCACTTAGTATTTTCAGATAAATCATGCAAAGGTTACCAGTGAATATGAGGTATGGTAAGAAAAAGACCAACAAGTAACGCTGGCTAGTAACAACTTTTGGAAATACAACGTTTAGCGTCACGTTACCATTGTTATCTAAATGAATGCAATTGTTAAAGTAAGGCTTGACACTGGAATAGATCACTACAGATGCACTCTCCGAAGTCAAAACCTGCCGGCCCCCTGGGCGCACTCGGCCCAGTGAATCGAGTCCCGTAGTTGCCAGGATTCACCATCCTTTTTTTACTTTTTTTCCATGGGGAAAATAAATGTGTTGGTTTCCTGCTGCATTCCTCAACAGTGTTTTTAACGTGACACCATCACATAAATGGCCACCCCACTTGGGTCAAGCGCCTTTGCAGCCACCTCACTGAGGTAACAGACGCTGAGTGGACTACCTTTCGTCTGGTTCCCACCCTTCGACCTATTTGGGACGGGTGGCCATCCCATCCATGAGAACGCCCATTCCTTTCCACCACGTCAAAGTCGTAGTCTATGGAATGAGAATTTTTATTATTGAATACCAATTCCCACGCCACTTCCCAATATTGACTACTACAGAATTTGGTTCTTTTCATTGACTAATGGCACTATATCATATAAGTCTTGTGATAGCATTTTGCATACGTACATTTATGCATGCACAAAAAATGTAGTACGAATTACTTATTATGTACTTATACAATACATATGTTTTAAAAACTCTAATTTTTTTAACTCCTCACTTCTTACAGTTATTTTAGAAACCATTGATTTACGCTACTAATTCTCTCATTACTACCTCACTATTGTAGGAACCCATACTTGACAGTATATATGCGCCAGGTTGGTGACAAATAAATGGTTACAGACCATACTCAAGAAGTAAGAAAATCTTTTTCGCTGACTTTGCAAAAATAAAACGCAGTGATGGCGCGTTTTCCATTATCGTTTTCTGCTAAAGGTCAACGTTTAATATTCGATTCAATTTTTCCGCATTTGCAAAATGCAACAGATAAAAATGAAGAATCTTTACGGTAGGCGATGATTTTATTCCTTCCTCAGAAAAACTATGGTGGCGATAATTATCTCCTTAATTAATGAATCAGCCCGACATACCTTATACAAAGCTGCAGCTACATTAAAAAAATAATATATTTAAAATACATTTATTCATAATTCACTATTGACTGTTTAAATATTTACACTATACACTCCATGCACTAGATTATACTTAGTCCAAGAGCTTGTCGACATTTCTCGTTAACAATGTAACAGATGCTCACAGCAGGGACTACTTTGAGGATGTTGGAAAACAGCCCTCGGTAAAGACCGAAGAATCCTTCATGTTTGACGATTTCTTGAAACACACCGATCATCGTCATGCTTTTTATGCTCTCGGAGTTTGTTGGTACCTCTGAAATCAGAATTAAATTATTATTTTCTTTCTTTATTTGTTCTGTTACATTTGACGCCTTTGGCAGCTAACTTAGAGGCAATGAAGTTTACTAGATAGGAAAAGTTCCAATTCGGTACGAAATATGTTGAATAATACAACCATAACATCGCATTATTTAATAATGAAAACAAGCCTTAGTGAATACAAGGTTAATGCTAGGAACACGGAGTAAGAAAGAAGAAATTGATAGACCAGTTGTATGATTAACCGTTGACTAAAAATGGACATTCATGATTAATAGGCACGCCTTTATGGGTACGAATTTATCCTTCCAGGATGAGGTGAGCATGGAACAAAATTTTTAGCACTCTATCTTAGGATAGGCAGGTATTTAAAATAGGTTGAAGATACCTAAATAGTATACTTTATCGACATTAAAGCACTTTTTCCTTTTTATTCAACCGTATCGACGAAAAAAATGCTCTCTACTCACCAAAAGGCTAGAATATCAGCAAAGGAAAAAAGCAATAACATTAAATTTAAAAATATTACAGAAGAGTCCAGAATGTAATCCTGGCCTATCCTAATTTTTAGACTCGGATAAACATATTATTAACAATTTTGTTTGCTTGGTTAAGTTGTATCATCATCCACGTAGGAATATGGAACTATTTCAATACACTTACGAATTTTCGGAATGAATAAAAAAATTGTGAAAATATTAATGGCGTTTAAAAGAAAGCCGGGACAAGAGAGCTGGTTCAACTGACACAGAATGACGAATCACACATATTCTACCTTGAGCTTGTAGCCTTGTTCGTACGAGGGCGAGAGGATAGGATACCACTTGTCCAATTGTGCTGCTCATTGCGGCAAAACCACCGAGAAGTAGAATCCCAGGAAGCTCCACATGATCATTTTTACGCAGGTAATATACTTTTATAGTCTGAAAAGATGGAAGCGAAATTTGTATGAGAGACAAAATTTTCAGTAAAATAAATGCGTTTAAGTTAAACATAAGAATCTAAGAATCATGTCTCAATGCGTCAAAGGAGACAATATTTATTCATACTCAGAATGGAATTTATTGGTTGACGAAACTGCATATTTTTCACGCAAAAGGCGTATTGGGTAGAAAACAATTTTTACATACCTACACAATTAGTCCATGAATTGTTAAAATACTATTAATTATTGTTTATCCGCGTTTTAGTTGTAATAATCCAATAGTTCATTAATAGATATTCTTAAAGAGAAGATCCTTAACTAGACCCTTAATAAAGCGTCATTTTTAATTACCTCATAAAGTGCCAAATCAATTCCAGAATATGGTACGACACCCAGTATATTTGGTAAATATCCACGGTAATAGCATCTAAAACCTTCTCTCTGTGTTATTTTTACTGCTGCATTAATGAGACTCGAATATTGGCCAGTCTGTCTCAGGATTAATCTCGTTTTCAAAACCTGTGAATAAATAGCACTTATTAAAGAAAATATTTCATAAAATAACTTTAACCATGGCCCTAATGGTAGGCTAAAAGATATCTGTGAATTTATGGCCTGTTACCTTGGAAAAGGTTCATACGTGATAAATACAATAAAATATGAACCTACCTCAAGTGGATATATAATGGTTTGACTGAAACATCCAGCCAGTGAACCGGCTATAATTCTGTGGTAAAGTGAGGTTTCCTGAGCTTCGTCACCCTTTATAATCGCTTTTATTTCCTCATAAGCCGTATACTTAAGAGCTGACTCCGGAACAGTTTTCGTGATATTTATTACATTTCCGCGCCAAAGTCCTGCAATGCCACCCTCCTTGATCATGTCTTGTAAGCACTGACGAATACCTTCATATTTGGAATGCACCTAAAAAGCAAGTAATTATGTGGAAACGTTAGTTTATTAAGAGGGTAAGTACCTATGTTTACTTAACCCGGCTACTCGAATGACACCAACGGCGGTAGTCAAGACGGTATCCTATTGAAGAGAATCTATAAACCACTATGATCCGTTGAGAAGAGTAACCAAATGAATGTATCTTCATACTTACTGCCATTAGAAAATTGCCAGTTCTTATTTTGAAATTTCCTAATTCTCACAAATTTGATGTGCTATGAATATTTCTCTTCTTATGGACCTCAATCTTGACGTGGTAGAAAAATTACGCCCTGATAGGATGGTAGGACCAAATTTCCACCATGGTTGGTGTAAGGGTAGGACCCAGACGAAAGGTAGTGAGGTCCTCTGAGGCGGCTGCAAAGGCGTCTGACCCTAGTGGGGCGGCCTTTTAAAAGGATGGTGTCACGTTATAAATACTAATGGTGGGGCCACGGGACACCACTTAAGTTATTAATCCCAAGACATCATGATGGATATATTATTACATTACATTAAAATGAATCCTGGCAACTACAGGGCCGGGTGTCGTGCCCGGCAGCATGAAAGGTAATGGCTCCGAGGTTATCAACATACGAAATCATTACACAGCGGATTTGTCAGCAACAGAAAATATGACACAGAAAAGGGACGTAATTTTTAAGAATAGGGACCTTGAATGCTAGAACGATATTGAGGGAAATTAGAAAACATAAAGCATGAGACAGAGAGATGGAAAGAGGTAATATAGACATTTTAGGGTTGTGCGAAGCAAGATAGAGAGAGAGCGGCGACTATTGAAACGACAGTTACAGAGTAATATCTAGTGGAGGGGAAGAGAGCCAGCGAGGGGTAGCAGTGTTATTAAACAAAAAGGTAGGAATAAGGATAGTAAACAGACCAGGTGAGAGGTAGAATATTATTAGTAAAAATAAAAGCAGAGTCGAAGAATTTGATTCTTATTCAGGTTTATATACCGGCAAGTAATCATAGGGATGAAGATATAGACATTATATGCTATTAACTAGAGGAAACGATTGAGGCAAGGAGACAAACATGGCTGTGGAGAAGGATAGAAAAGGTGAGATGGACAGAATGGAAAACGAACGAGGGAGGAGGGTATGGTAGAGGAGGAGATAAGGTTGTTGGGAGAAAACCAAAGAAGACAGGAGAAGTGGATACTGGTCATATTGAGAGTCAGTGGATTGGGATAAGGGGAGAATGTTGGGTTTTGGGGAGGAAAAGATGAGGCATGTTGGACGGAATGAAGGGTATGCGGAGTTGAAAAATGGTTTATTTGCATTGAATGGTGCAGGGTTTTACGATGCATAGTGTCGTTAGGCATGGTCTAGAAGTGTAGCATTGGTTTGTCTCTGTATTCATCAAGAATCTACCTTAACCGTTAGACTACCATTAATGATAATAAATAAAAATAAATACTCATGGCCATTCGTGACGGAAAGTACACCACTATGAACAAGTAATACAATATAATTTCATAAATCCACTTATAATTTTAACCAAAAAGCAGTTTTTATATTTAATTTAATTCTCAAGTAACTACCAACGAATTCTAACGTTTTTACATGGGTGCTAGAATTTGTTATTTTAATTGAACTGTATACAGATTCTCATCGTTCACTTCCTTAAGGAATTCATTGCGTCGGAAAATATCCAACTTTGCATATTTTTCTATGAAACACGTTTAGGAAATGAATACATCATTGCAATGTGTAGAAAATATCACAAGATCACACTAGAACTACACTTATACTTTTTGAGCTACAAAGGCACTTAGCTATAACTTCCAATGACGCAAAGTAGAGATTATATTCTGCTCGCGAAAAATCTTGGTTGCCGTTCAAAAGTGATGAAAAAGAGAAAGGCTTACTTGCATAAACACTTTCAGGCGATCCAGTGGCGCAGTAAAAGTTCGAGATACACCACCAGCCACGGCACCGGCCAGCAAATACCGCCATAAAGTCCCTCCATATAATCCAGTTGTTACATCATTATCAGTAATGCCCCTATCATCTCCATTCCGAAGTTGCTGTGAGGAAAAAAAGCGTTCATGTTGATAGTTTTTTGGTGCCTTGTGGCATTGGGCGGTTGGTTCAAATTTTACCAATTGTAAGACTAATTTCAAAATATGCGTATTATAGCCAAAAATGTTTACTCATGATTCGCGGGCGCAACATGATCCGACATGAATGATCAGGAACGTAACTATATTGGCACTAGTACCTTTTTATCTTAATTTTTTAGAAAGTGTTTCCCCAAAAAAAGTTGAAATTATGAACCAGCCCCCCTACAGTCGGAACTAGTTAAGCCCCATCGCATGTAACGACTCGCCATCAAATGAATATTCTCTTACCAATTCTCCTTGTCGTTATCCATTACGCTGATAACAATAACGCCCGAAAGTTAAGAATATCTGTGATCGGGACTTATGTTACTTTTCTTCACTTCACATACGTTACAGTGGTGCAAAAAAATTCATGACGGGGTTGACTGGAGAGCGAGCTATCTTAACTTGAAACATATTGTATCTCGTTCACCATTTTTAATTTGGGAAGTGCCTTTACAAGCTCTAATTCGTCGTGCACAATTCTTAAAAAGATATCGAAATTTGGATTCACATGGTTTTACCGATCATAAATGCTAAATATGTACACAGTTTCACTACAAAATTGAAAATGACAAAGATAACGCTAGTGTAACCACATGATTACAGAACTTTGGTGGTACAATTCTGCTATATGTTAATAATTTCTCCATACAGAATTAAATGCAATCAACTCAGATTGAAAAGGAGGTGAACCGTAATTTAAACGATGAAATAAAATTCGAGATTTACCGAAACTCCATGATTTCCCTATTGAATAGACTAATCAATCACGCAACACTTAAGAATAAAAGAAAAAAATGTCACTATTGCCAGCGCACGCCAATCCGCGCTGCCACTTGCTAAATTATTATAAAATGACGCTAAAAAGTATATTAAAGTTCAGCATAGTACTGCCTCTCGTGTATCAAGAAAAGTTAAGATCAAAAATGTGTTGTTACGATCCAAGAAAGCTCATTTTTTCACCGAAGCATAATTATAATATCAATGGTATAATCCACTGTTGTAGGTTTCTCTCGACAATGACGAGTTAAACCCATATTTTGTACTCAAAGGCAAATTAAATTTTCCACGAAAAACTTTTCAGAGAAGACTGTGACCATAATTTGGTCCTTTTACCATATGTTTACCCGTTACATATAGGATAATTAAATATTCAACATGTACACTTGCTTGCATATCTTTCATCAGTGCATTCAAACGGAGTTTTCTGCTCGATTCACTGTTATACTTTACACTTCAGGAAACAGTTCACAGGTTACCAGTAAATACTGCATCTGTGGTCCATGAGTTCCACCTGGGTTCGGCAGATTCATCGTATTTCCTTCGTATTCACCGACATTTCAAACGTGATAAGCCAATTCTCCTCTAGCCATAGCAGAGTTTAATACTTATCAATATCGTACGGCATACACTCATACAACACTCAGAATAAAAGAAAAAATAAGTGAATATTTTCCTGGGTACAAGGAAAATATCAAATAATAAACAAAAGAGCAGTTATTGACAAATCATCTCACACGAAAATAAACTTAGTTGCTAAGGAAAATAAAGACACCAATGAATACGAAAAAAGGGATAACCACACCTCCATGTAGGAATTATGATAATTATAAGGCTAAATAGTTTTTTAGCATGCCTAATACTTAAAATATATTTAGATCAGTAACTCTATATAACAATTTTCATATCACCGAAATATAACTAAATATTTCTTAAAGCAATGGAATGCTTTCTATTTTGCCGTTGACTATCTTTCTAATTTATTGCAATTGTATTTTTGTAAGCCACAACATAATAACTTCGTTAATAAAATTGCAAATCATCTAGATTTAGCATAAAATTTTCTTCTGCTGTATCATAGAAACCTTTTCTCCCACCATTTCTTCACGGGACTTGAGAGTGAATTCACTCTCAAGTCCCGTGAAGAAATGGCGGGAGAAAAGGTTTCTATGATACAGCAGAAGAAAATTTTATACTAAATCTAGATATATATATATATCCTTAATGAGGGACTGCTAAACTAATAATAATAGAATCAAATTCAAATTTGAATTATAAATTCTAAGCCCCTTGCAGGTAGACTGTGCAAAAACTGCTAAACCCATGCAATGAAGTTAGGAAAAAATATTTTTTTCACATTAATTAAAGTACATGACCTTATTTAATTAAGTTTGTATTTATGTCAATTTTTAAGATATTTTTAGTTAAATTTCCTATTGTTTATTATCCCTTATTTATAGGTTATTAACTATTTTATCATTTAGGTGCATTACTCCAGGTAAACAGTGAGATCTGGCAGTAACTGGGTTAAACAACATTACCTTGACATGAAAAAAGATAAATAAAATGGTACCTACATAGGTAGGAACTCAATTGATCTGAAAAAGATTATCAATAATGAGATTATTTCACTTTACATTTTTCAAATAAATCTTGAGGGACAACATAGGCCATGGCAGTCTGTCTGCAATTGCTGAAATTTTGAATTAAACTTACAATTAACTAATATAACCTGAGAAGTAAGTAGATCAACTTTTAGGTAAATCTCCATAAGGATGTGGCCTTAAGGAAAGAATTTTTAAGTCTTACAGAATGTACCATCACACATTTCCATTCCATGAGTTTAAAATGTTCACAAAATTCCAACTTGATTGGACAACTATTAGACTTCATGCATACTGTAGTTATAAACCTAACCAAGCACTAATTTCACATAAGTTAATTTAGCACATAATGATGGAGAAAGAAGGCTCCCAATGTCAAAAAATAGATTTGTGTGGTGTTTAATGTGGATATTAATTTTTTTTCTAAAATGCAAATACAAAATGCAGTAGACAATGAAATATCCTCTAAATGTGAAGATCCAACTATTTTACTCAAAACAATATTATGCAGACAGATCAATGGGCCGAGATTAGGTAATCCTACTTAACTCCTTTGCTGGAGCCAATGTTCAGTTTTTTTTAAATCTGAAACTTTCCTTGTATTCCTAAACAACCTGAAAAGGCACCTACTGTTTCCCCCCCTCCATATCTGGTGAGCAATAGATTGTACCTCTGAATTTAAGCCAATCCCTCTCTCAAACCCATCATTGTTTACTTCTATACTCCATATTATTGACTTTACATTATTAAAATCATTTCAAGTCTTGGTATCTTCCATCAAAAATTTACATACGATGTTCAAATGGGTGAATAATTCCATCAAGTCCTCAGTAACAAAAGCGTGTATGTATCTCTTTTGAGGAGAGATCCTGCAGCTCTTTCATTGAAATCTTAAGTATTTCTTGGATTCTAGTTCTCTTTTTTGAAGTGAGGGCCTCACACATCCTCATTTGGTAGTCTAAGCATACCCCCTCAAGGGGCAACAATGTCTAATTGGCACTGCATCTTACCTAGAGCATTCTTAGAAATGTTTGGACTGACTTATTTGTGCCTAAGATGTAAATAAAGTTATAAAAGTAAATCTAATGAGAAATTAGGATGACAAGGTATGCTATTTCTAGATACTATGAATTTGCTGTGAAGAATAAAATTTAAAATACACCAGCTTCAGGAGATCTGATGTCTATTCTAG
>LYUA01000272.1:499275-509951 GCA_002093875.1 Calopteryx splendens | reverse complement strand
ACGCTAACACACTGAAATGGATTTTGAGATTTTTTCCTGGAGTACGTTACTTTTTGTTTGTCTTAAATAGGAAAATGTTCCACCACACAGATACGTACCTGGCACTGGTTATGGGTGATGTATTGTTTGTTACGATCTGACTTATCTCCCTCAACCCGAACTCTACTGCTCAGTATGATCTCACAATATCATCTCGTATACTATCAATCAAAATATATTTTTGCACAATTTATTTCACGCGAGTATTTCCGAATAGCATAGCGAGACTAGGAAAAATCTTACGATTCACGATTCGATTTGCAATATTGAAGAAATATTGCTATTATTCAATACATTTTGAGACTATCATGAAAACAACATTGCAGGTCATAATTAAAAGGCAGCAATGTACTTCATCAAATATCGGCTTTGGTACAAGCATCACGCATTCCTTTAAGAATTATCTTCCAGCAATTTTCCACATTCACTCACTACCACGCCATTCCATCCCCGGTCTGCTCTTAACATCCACAGGAAACCGTAGATTTTGACGGTAGTTATAAGGAAAAAGGAAAGATTTTCCCAAGTTACAAATGCAAGTTGGCCTACTCTCTTAACTCCATACACGATAGAGTTAATGATATATTAGAACGACTCTCCATCTCGAAACAAGTTCGAGGAGACTCCATTTATTTTTAAACCAGTAATGGCCTAAAAACCGGTTGGAATTTCCAAGTTAAACCACCGCGACATGTTCGCGAAAATATCGGAACCACAAGAAAGCATCGTGTGAAGTATTTTTCTCACTTGGGGTAGAGGGATGCTGAAAACGAAATTATTCTCAATTAGCATGAAAACAGACGCAGTAAAAAAATGCAAATTAAGTGCAAAAAAAACAAGCTACAACCTTCCACGATATTAAACACAAAAGTTTCAAAAAACTCTTAAAAAATCCTTATCGTTTGCGGCACGAAGCCCTATCTGATGAGACTCGTTAAAAAACATAAAAAGAACATAAAAATTAGCTTAAAATTTGCACGGAAAATAAGCAGTGCCCGAAACCCGGCGACTATGGTATCGTATCGGTCTCTCCTGCCTTATCTCCTCAACCAAAAGTCAGCATGCACGCGACGAACGTTTTGCCCAAAGACGGAATACACGAGTGCGAATTTCCAGCTCTAAAACCTTGGCGATGGAACGGCGACTAAGCACATACACAAGCAGTCACTATAGGGGGGAAATAAAAATTCACCACTCGGGGAAATTAAGAGGGGGTTTAGGGGTTTGAAGACGAAGGGAGGATGGGCGGGAGGATGGCGGCGAAGATGGCTCATGAATGGTTGAGCGTTTCGCTTTAACTGGCTGTAGAAGTTCCTCTGCCCTTTGCCACGGGCCCATTTCGCACTGAAGTGGAGCAACACAGATTCCTTCTTCCTAAGACCTCGGGATGGGAGAGAGAACCGACGAGAACCCAAAGGAAAACGAAAGTTTTTCTTCGAGGAGAGGAAAGAGGAAAAGATTTCGGTGTACACAGAGGAAAGGTTTGATGGATGAAGGAGAGGACGATTAGCAACCCATTCGGTCAACTAGATTCAGGGGTCGGTTCTCAAAGCTAAAGGTTCATTTGCGAGTCGTCTAAAACTCGCCGTAAATGCAATTTCCAACTTTCTCAACCACATATCCTTTGAATTCAGAACATAATAAAGCAAAAGATGAAGACACAAATTGCAATTAATTTAATATTGTCTTGTACTTTTGAGTAACGGGGGCGTTTCCCTTCTAAACCAAAAGTAAAAAAATGTTTTATATTATTAAACGAAGGATTGACTCAATAAATCTACACCACATATTTACGTATCGTTATCGCCCTTTGACCCCTAGGTTTCCAAAACGATACATTGTACTTTGAGGACGAAACATTATTCTAATAATGATTAATTAAAAAAAAACACGCCTCATACGTAACACTCTAAGAAATACACTATATCATAACACTATTACAATGACGACCATTTCCTTCACTCAGTGCTAAACAATTTATTGATATAATTAGCCATTGAGAATTAGTCTCATGTTAATGTAGTACTTCTACTCACGTCTATCCCCGGAAGCTAGAGATAATGCCAAGAAAATCCATTCCAGAACACACAGAATGCATAGGTACATGTAAAATACATCATATCTTTGTCTCTTTGTCTATCTAGAGTTTAAGTTAGAAAAGTAGCTTCTGTTTTCTCGAGTTTCACATCCCAAACTTTCAGAGAATAATTCTTTAAAATTTCACGCAGTAGACCATGCACCAGACTTCCTGGCGCATGAAGGTACGGGTTAAATGAAGCGGCTATACATTCTAAGACCACTACTAGCTGTCCGCGGAAGAAGAAATAGAGATCGGAATAACTTCCCTGCGTCGCAATAACTCTTTCTTGTTAAGGTTGGAAGATGCCGTTCTCTCTATATAGGAACGCGGCATGCGCCAAGTCAGGTTAAGAGGATAGCAATGAATGCTCCATGAAAGAAAAGGAAGCGCATGACGTCGTGTCCAGCGACCTCGTCCTTGGTTTCATTCATCTCAATTTGACGCTCACTCTCCTTTAAAAAAATACCGGTTAAATTACTAACAATTTCTAACGCATTACACAACATGCGTGATACAGAAAACAAACAAGCCGACCATTATAAAATAACAAAGTACATCAATAGCACAGCAAGTCATACGGATCGACATCCAATCTTTATAAGAAAACAAACTAGAAAAATGTGCCAAAACCACTTTTGAAGGCAATGTTTTGAGTATCTGGAGAAGAGTGCCTCAACAGACAAGTTTCTGCGAGTTGCATTTCCTGCCTCTTTCAAATTTAATGGGGCGATTAGAGACGTCTGATTCAGGAACTAATTATTTCAAATCGTAACGTTACAATATCTTAGAAAAAAATTGAAAAACATGCCAAAAAATGATAAGGAGAAATAATCATTTATTGAAGCCACGATAAAGGGCGGGTATTATAACTACACGTTAATGGTGGAAATAAATTGAACGAAGTTAAGACTTCAAAAGTCACCTGGTAGGTAGATTTGGATAAAAGGGTGGGCAGACAACAATGATCATTTTGCACCGCTATATCAGAGCTTAAAATCATACAGATTTAGACCTTAAGGACTAAGTTAACAGTTAACCTCAAGTTTATTTCGTTGCAGGATGAAATCTAAGATCGTGATAATTCTGTGAAACTTAAACGGTAACGAGAAGACAACAGGATATCAACAGTACCACGTACAATGGAGTGCTACCTCTCCTACATGATTCGAGGGTGAGTGAACCAGCTACCTAACGATTCATGGATCTCAAAACACACGCCACCCACTAATTCGAAAGAGCCGCTTACGACATTGCGCACGCGTTCCTCGACAAATGAATCGCTTCAACTTCACGAAAAAAATAGTGGGAGCAGACGCAAGCGGACTGGAACGAGCGTTTGAGGAAATGAGATAACGAGGAAAATAGCCGTGCGATAGAGTCGGGAGTCGGCGAAATAGAAGCGGGAGCGCGCACGACGCGAAAACACAAAAGATCCACCCGAGTCCGTTAATTGGATGCAAAACGTTCGCGCCGCCCTCACCGCACGCTTAGCTCCACGGTCCCCGAGAGTTCACGACAGCAATGACACCCGGTGACGGCGGACGCCGCGGAGGAGTTTACCACTGCACCAGCCTCCACCAGCGGTCACCCCATTCATTTCAGTCTGTGGCGCACCCCGTTCCCCTTCTTTTTCCTCTCGCAAAGTTGCCGTTATCAGAGGCATGTCAATTGTTTCTTTGTTAATATACATATTAAAGATCATGAACGAAAAAAACCACATCCCTTTCGTTATCCTTTCTTTACCCTCACTTTAATGTATTCGCATTTATCTCCGATCACTATTCATCCTCATCAAGCCTATAATTTCTCTTACGTCTTTCATGTCAATTTTTTTCAGGATAGCCCACATTCAAATTTTGCCAATATTGTCAAGTGCTTTAACCAAAGCGATCAACGGAATCAGGGCTAGTAGAATTATATTACACCATTGGACCACCGACCTTTTTTTTCTCGCGGTATAACCGTGCCGTTTTTCGTGTAATGCTCTATCCACACATTGCAGAAAAGACGTAAACGAAGGATGTACTATGCAAGAAAAAAGTACTGTACACCCTCCTTGAAAACGATGTGAGACTTGTATGTTCACTTTATAATTGGATATGACTGCAGTGCCATTTATTCCAATTACATTTTTAAATAAATCTTCGACGGAATCAACAGAATTTAGCGGGTAAGCGAAGGGTGTTTCCGCTTTGTGTGATCCTCTTTTAAACGGAGGAGAAACAAGGATATGCAGGGAGAGATGAAGCTAAAGAGAGAGAGAGAGATAGGGTGAGAGAGAGAGGGTGAGAGAGAGAGGGTGAGAGCGGGTGCGACAATGTGCAAACACAAGGGGAGGGTCTTCGAAAATCTTCCCGCGCGAATTAAGTTTCCAGAACGAAAAGCGGGCGTGGAGAATTTGAAGGCCGTGGCGACGCAGGCTGGGGAAGTCTCGCAACACCGTATCTACTCTCCCGCGGGAGCGAGCGAGTGAGTGCGACGGAAATGAAGAGGTGGGATGAGTGGAAAGAAAGTGGGGGAGGGAGCAATTAGGAAACGGAACCCCTCGCTCTCGGGAAGCGAAAGGATGAGAAAACATCGCCCCTCTTCCGCTCGCCCAAACCACCAAAGCCTAACCTCAGCTCCGCCGGTTTTGTTTACGTTCCGTCGATGCGTCGCGAGGAGGAAGCGTGCTCAAATAGAGCGGCAGGGATTATGAGTCTCGTAAGACGGCAATAAGAAGTGTGCGCGAGGCAGAGACTGAAAGCTTCCACTCCACTAATGAAGCGCCTCGAAAACGATTCGAGAATCCTCGCGGCGGCCGTGGGACCGTCGAAAGGGAGAGTCACTTTCACGTTTTCGGTTCCCGAGAAAACATCTGATGATCTGCGAGGAGGGCGGCTACGAAACCAGAGGGAATTTTTTTTAACGGATTCATCGGAGCATTTTTGAAGCTGAATATAGGGTGAACTTATTTTACAATGGGAAAACCAAGGTACAGAAATGTGATAGTGAAAATAAATCATCAAACATTAAAGTTGGTCATCGAGTTTCCGAGGCGTTTCGAAGCTTCCTCGCTTTCGAGTTATACCGTACCGGTTGCTTTGTCTTTCGGTGGCAATGTAACGGAGAGGCAATTAAGGCAAATATTAAGGAAGGATAGCTGAATTATAACCATGTTAACCAATTCTTACTTCGTAAAAAAATTTTAACTCAACTAAAGTTTTCTAAAAAGTAAAATTTCATGATTTATTAAAAGTATATTCCATTTCCAAGGATGTGTGAAATTTGGATAATTAACGCGATACCGGAAATCACACGAGAATTTTCATATTAACTACGGGGTCATAATTTAGCTTCCAACTTTTCTTCATTTTATTCTCTATTTAACTTGATTAAAATCTTACGAAGAAAGACAAAGGAGATAAGACTAAATATTAAAACGAAAATGAAACGAGAGAATCAACTATATGTTTCTCCCAAGCGTTGGATAATCTCTCTAAGTGGTACACCTAATTCCTTAGGCCTCTTTCAGCACAAAAATATTTTTAAGCACTCGGCGCATAAGAAACAAAATATTATTGAAAAGCTTCATTCTAACGCTTCACTTTCTCTTACCTTTCGACTACCTTCTCGTATTCACTCTGGCTGTCATTCCGAATCCTGTTCTTCGCGCGGCATTTCAAAATCCAACGACCGAAATAAAGCAGTCCTCAAGGGCTCACAAATATTCCAGTGAATCCAAAATTAGAAAAGGAGAAATAGAATGTGTTGAGGAAAAATATTCCCGTGATAAAAGTTTTTTCACAGAGCCGGATAAAATGTTTGTCTAAAAAACCCTTAAAATTCATCTTTCTGGGAAGTATTTTTTTCTCAACGAGAGAGTCGTAGGATTACGGAGGAGATTACCAAATCTGAAACAATAATTCATAATCCTGGCTCTAAAGTCCTTTCCGTCGAGTCGTCCATAAATTACCACGCGTCGCCATTATTTTTGGGGACTCAAAAACGCTAATGTTACGTATTCTACTTTCAAGTTAGCTTCAATCTTGAAGGAACGAAAAGTTGTACGTTTAAGTCAGTCCATCTATAATTATACACATAAACGCAGCAAGGTTTACAAATTGAATTAAAAAACTATGATCACAGGTGTGATCGTGGAATAAAACACACAAACAATGTGACAGGACATTTCGGTAGCACGACAAACCTTTTCAGCATAAACTTTCTCACCCTTTTAAATGTTTTTTTCTGTTTCTATCCTCGTCCTCCCAGCCGTAGCGTCGAGTACACCACTAAATAAACACCTCGTCGTCAACAAGTCCTTAAGGCTTTTTATCCACCTAGTCTCAATATTCGCCACTAAACTAGATATATTGTCTGTCCATGTCTGCATGTATTTTTTTCGCGCATGCAAGCCTGATTGACTTAGTTAAGCAAAGAGAACCACATTAAAGCTTATTGACGTCATTGGGTAAAAAATACAGCAAAAAAAAGGCAGTACAACACCGTGTGCTCATCTCCCGAAGAACAGAGGGGAAGGAAGGGAGGACGACACCCGGCGCGGGCGGCTCGGCGGCCGCCCGAGGTTGAACGAGAGAAGGAGACGGGGGGCGTGAGTGCCGGGGACAATCCGTTCGCCCTTATGGGAAGGAAAAATACCATAGGATCGGAGAGAGGGGGATGGAAGTTTTTCGAATGCGGCTAAATGAGAGACGGAAGTGGGAGAGATTCGAGGCGTGGGAGGAGGAAGGATGGGAATAGGCTCGGCGGGCATTCTAATGGGAACGGGGCCAAAGGAAGGAGAGGGAGGAACGGGAACAGGAGGATGGGAGAGAATAGAACTAACAATAAGCAAAGAGCAGCAGGAGAGAAAAGCAGGGATTACACAAAAGAAAACACTTAACTGATATAACACCAATACTAATTAACCTGTTGAATATACTATTTCGTTTAATTTGAGCAGATATACAGGCTTCTGCAATGATAAACCCTATGTGCATATCGTAATTAATAACAAGGTTTATCATGATTTATCTTTTCCATTTGCATAGATGTTTGCGTTTCCACGGAGTTCTTCACTTCACTCGTATTATGGCCACTAGGACAATGCATGACTTACAACAGTTATATTCATTATTTTTAATTTATAAAATAAACAATTTTGGTCGATTTTTTATTGAATGCACGGAAATAGAGGGCGTAATCGATCACAAAGGAGCAAGCGAAATCCTTTGCGAAACCTCAAGCTACTGCGAAAATCCCTGCTCAATTTGAAAAAAAGTACGACCAACGACGAAGAATTCGGCTACACAAACATTTTATTTTGCAAGGGACGGTATTTTAAGACGGGTAACAGGGCTGACTTCTGACACTACCATATAATACTGATCAGACGCTAATGTTTGTCAGAAATTCTTAAACCACAGAAAAGGGCACCATCCAACATCCATGCCAAAAGTTCTCCATTCAAACCGTAGACGAAAAAATGCTGCCAAACTGTCATGAACAAATACCTGTTAACTGAATATAGTTTCCAATCAAGACATAAACAGCGATCGATTTGGAAAGTTACCCACGCAACGATCCAATTCACTCAAGCATAATACAAATCATTCTAGTATTACGCGTCACGAGGCAACCTCCAGAATTTGATTTTTATCAGTTCTGAAGTGATGGCATGTGGGAAGGAGCTGATTGCATTGCATTGCTCGAGTGATCTCATAGTTGTGGATATTGACAAGATACTAATGAGGGAGGAGAGGTGGTGACCGAAGCATCGAGGCATACCAACTACAGCTGAGACACAACAGCGTCCTTAAAGAGGACATCCGAATCGGAGCAAAAGAAATTAATTACAATCCAATGCGCCAAAATACCACGGCGTGAAAATATTTACGGATGTCAGCCAAAATCAAACACACATTTATCCATGGTAATAACACGAACTTTCTCTTTGCATTTTCTATGAAATATTATCAACTAAGTGAATGAAGGCTTCTCCCACTTCCAGTGAAGTCCTTTTCGGAGCGGCATGAACACAAAACTTATTGGTAATCAAGTTTAATGCACAATATATTTTATGATAAACCATACCAGCTTCTAGATCATCCAGAGGGTAATTTCTTATTAACTTTGCCTTAAATAAATGAATGACAAAGAAGTCTTTGAACTTAAGTGTATCATTAAAGGTTATCAATCCTAAGATAGTAACTTAAAACTCAATTCTCTTATAAAATATTCCATTCGATTACAAATTTAAGTATTCAAACATAATTTTTATTACATTGAGCACAGATTTCTCTGTTCAAGCCCATAAGATACCATGGAGGACACTCTTCAATTGCATTTAACGATATCACTGCGACGAGACTTGGTCGGTAATTACATTCCATTCGAGCGGCACAGGCGGCAGGGGTTAACCTCCGAAACGGAAGACATAAGCACACCGCCTTCCTTGGGACAAAAGAAAGCTAATTAATCGGTCGATGGCAGCATGGGAGAGGTGGAATGTAAATTCGTGCGTGGCAGAAGAAATGGAAGGCGAAGCCTCCGATGGGGATACGGAAATAGGGCTCAAGGGAGATCAATGCTTTGTTCATTTAATACAGAGTTTCGAAAATAATTATGCCTCATTATAACCATTAAGAGCACATTACATACAAAGGGAAGGACAGAACGAGTCGGATGTATTATGCTTTCGATTTATCGTAGTGTACCTGTGAGGATAGTGTATCAGTGAGATAGGTTCCTAATATATCTCACCGCAAAACTAAAAATACTACTACAGTAGAACCCATCCTGACGACCACCTTGCAAAAGAACCACTTTTTACAGGCACCGCTTTATACTCCATTACACACAACGCTTATTAGACCTCTATTACACGACCACTTGACAACGTGACTGCGATCAGGCCAAATTATAACCCTACACACAAACCGTACTTGTCAAAGGCGACCACATGAAACCACACCAATGGCAGAATTTTCCAATCTCAGAAAATCAAATTCATGTTTACGTATGTCCGAACGTGATGAGACACTGACTTTCTACTGTGAGACACAGTCTGTCCTGATTGGCCGATGCTATCATCCAAGGAGGTTAGCCTGGGGTGTTCGCACGGGAATATAAGATTCAGCAGTAATTCTTTATTCAGATAAACGCTCAGGATTATCCGAGGAAACCTTATGATTGCGTCATGACGTCAACTCCGGAGTGACATCTATGAAATATGAGATCGTGGGAAGGTTCTGCCTAGGACAGAGCAGGGCGAGAAAGAAACTGCAAACGAAAGCAAAAATTGAAATGTTACTAGAACACCGCCGGATATGATTCACATAGAGCGAAGAAAAGTCGAAAACTACGAGAGGGACAATTTGTAGGAGAATAGAAGTTACAGGACAATTTCTTTTTTTGTTCAAGAACGATTGGTTACTTCTGACACATTTTATCCCAGAGATTTCGAGAGGGGTGGACAGATAAGAGGGGAAAAAACTAAAAAAAGCGGCGTGGTCAACGGGTTGATTAGGTCGGTATTTCAGTCATTGTTTTCCACCTAGTAGAATTTACGTGCCCGATTTTGCAGCCGTGATTGTGCAAATTTTAAAAATGTTGCAAAGTATTAATCCATTGCATTGAGTCAAAGAGAAAAGAAAAATAAAGCGTGGAAATAAAATAAACTTGATAAAACATAGTGAACTCGGTTGATCACACAAACCTGGCGAAAATTAATAGGGTGGGAAAATAAAATTTGAACATTTTGAAACGCAAGGACGAACTTCTCTGTGTTAAGGAAAGTGAAAAAGAAGAGTTTGTGAAGAGTAGAAGACAGGAAACATAATAGTTCAGGCAGTAATACAAAGGCAATAAACAATTCCATTTAATAAACCTACACATTTCACGCATGTACTTTCTCGACTTCTTATTTATGCACTCATCAGGATTCACACAAAAAACTAATTTATGATGTTATTTATGGACATACTTAAAAATATACTTATGCAATATTTTAATAATAAGAATACAATTGGCAATCTCCCTGTCTTTCATGCGAAATAACACCCACGCATGTGAATTTGGTAAAATAAAGTTCTTCGAGCCTACAGCTAGCCTGTGTCTCAACCCCCCTAAGGCGATCACCATGTCTAGACCACTTTTTCGAAAACTGTCAGTGGTCGCGATGGACAGGTTCCACTGTAATTGGTGGTTGCGTACATGAATTTTAAGGCTATAGGTTTTCATCATATTTTCACAGACATTATTACGGTTTTTTTTATTCTCGTGCCGGGTTTTTGTGATACGTAATACTCTTTTCAAATGTAAATAACTGTCAGCTGTTTAGACATTTTGAACGACACCGTTCAGGTCGACTTACATAAAGCCAATAATCTTGATAAATTAGGAAGACAAATATTAAGCTGCACATTAAAAACACAACCCACGATTTTAGCACCATTTATTACACTTGTTAGTTTCCTCCAAGGAAATCGGCGACCAACTGCGCTACCTACCGCAGCGGCTCATGGCCGGGTCGATAAGAATATTTCACCACGAAGCCGCGTGGGACGTCCTCGAA
>LYUA01000272.1:416964-427651 GCA_002093875.1 Calopteryx splendens | reverse complement strand
GGACCCTCGGGGCTCCGGAGCCGGCGGCCGACGCGACGCCGTGCCCACCCGCCCCTCCCCCGGCTCCGCCCCCTCCCGCCCCCGACACGGAGGACACGCCCCCCACGAGGTGCGTGATCCGGATGCTGCCCCCGGAGCCCCCCACGCCCGACCCTCCCCCCACTGGGCGGTGCAACTCCACGTCAGCATTCCCACCACTCTGCAACGAAGAAAAGATTGGAAATTAATAACCAGGAACCAAGAATACTTCAATGCATACATGAATAACTCCTCACCCGCACATGAACATTTCATGTGACTCACCACGTACTTTCAGTAACCATTTACTACAATGCTTTAGATAAAAACTCCCTGAGTACAAGGGAAATTGCACGTGATGTGCGAGAAAAGTGGAACCAACATAACACATGTCTAATAAAATAATATGCAAGTATAAATAATAATATTACACATGTAACACAATGCAAATATGACAAATAAAACAGATAGGGAATATTAAAAAAAATAAAGGGTTTACATATTTTATATATCAAATTAAAGAATTTATACGACTACTATTGATTAATCGGACGCATATTAAAAATTCGCTCAATTACATAGCAGAAGGGGTGAAATTTTACAAATAAGCACAAGTTCTAGATTCCCCAAGCAAAGGTTTCCAGATTAAGGTTAGGTTTACCACGAAATATTTCTAAAATAATGTTTTATGTGCGGAGAAGTAGAGATTCGAGGGGCTATTTCTGGTGGATGACTGTAGGGACCAAGAAGATATATTTAGATCTCAGTGGTAAATAAATAAAAAAACAAGGCGCATAGAAGTTAATTTCCCCTGTTTTTATTTTTCAAGTCAACGATTTTCTTCTCATTGCATGTGGGGAAAACGTTCTCCTCGCTAGAGACTGATGATGAAACGAACAAATTAATTTCGTAACCGCTGCAGCTTTTCGGTTAGTTCGTTAAGCAAGCCCCTGAGAACCCGAGAGAATTAATCGAAATGAAATAATTAAGGCACAAGTTTCACGATGACCCAGTCCATGCTCACACATTGCTCATCCTTCTGAAGGTGGTGCGCACACACCGAACATTTCAAAATATAGTGTTTCAATTACTCTGTGTCTCTGGGCCTGAAGGGCTCTCAAACATTATACACATGCATGCACGACGCATAGCATGGGAGGGCTCAAGTGTAACGAGACTTCACCTCATGGCCTCTTCCAAATGAAAATGTTGGTGCGCGCATTCTGAATTTCAATTCTTGACTTTTCCTCGTTTTCCGTCATAAAAAACGATTGATTATTTCGTTCTAAGAAAACAGCGATTTTCTGTTTATGCATTTTTCCCATCTACCCGTTCACAGTTTTCACGCGTAGACCACCCACACCTGGATCTCTACCTATTTCCACAAACAAAATAAATGGTCTCACATCTCCACAAATCCGGAAAACCCGCCAGAAGGGCGGGTTTCTATGGGAGGCCCCAACCCCATGGATACACTGCTCGAGCATCAATGCTTGAATGATGAGGCGGAGCAATGTCTTGAAAACGCGACTGTTGTACTGGCTTACAAAACTGAGGACAATGGTTTTCGGAGAATTTTAGTTCGATTCCCTGAGGATTCCCAGAGATTCGAGGTTTCTGAGGCTCAATTTCCGCAGATAACGGATTTTTCAATGGCAAACCTTAATTATTATGGTGCTCTGTGGAGAGCATCTACGTTCTTCGAATTCAGTACGCACAATGTCCATTTACTAAGGCGCTAATTCATTATTTACAAAGGTTTAAATTACCCTGATCACCCATAAGCTTATCCTAGGTCAACGTTGCGTGTGTTGTAGATAATCTTTACGAATTTAAAATTGCGGCGTCAAATTTACATGGAATTAAGACGCATTTTCCGAAATATGCTTTGTAATTTAGTCTTCATTAAGGCTTCCAGCAAACTTTTCGATTTAATAAAATAAACTTGCCCAAAAAATTGAGAAAATGTTGAAACCCAGAAACGTATGGAAATATATAAAGGGAGGAGAAAATTAACCATTACATCACCAAGCACCTAAAAAAATAATCTAAGTTTTAATTAACCAAGTGCCGCGATGAAATACGCTGAAGTCTACATATTCCATCCCTCTCTCCCATGCAAACAATCCAAATATTCCAGCACTCACCGAAATGAACTTCCAATGTCTGAAGTGAGGCAATAACACTAGCAACAAGTAATGTTTGCTTAAAAATACTTATCATACACGTATTATGTAGTTAAATACATTAAAATGAGCAGTACCAGCTGTAAAACTGCCAGTGTTTACAGGAGAGTCATGACCTATGGCTAATGCTTCCTGTCGAGCGAGCACTGCGCTTTTTAGTTTTCCCACCACACCCCGTATACCTATGATTGATTAAAACATTTTTTGAGCCTAAATAGACACTACCAAAAGATGAACAGATAGCACATACAAGTGAATGACGGACCAACGCAAAGGTACCGAGTAAGGACAAATTAATTGTACCACCCAAATTAAATATCGATCTTTCACAGCTTCAATTACAGACAAATTTGCAAATTTCTTGAAACATGGTTAATTTACTACAGCCTGAATGAATTTTTTCACACACTACTCCAAGTGAGGGCAGAATAGAAAATATTAGCGACTCGCTGATGCGAACATTTGCCACTGAGCTCGTCAAATTCTGTAGCAAACAAAGATGAAGGACACGCGCGAAAAAATTCACCATGAAAAAATCATTCGCCTGAACCAGGAATGAAACCCGGATCCTTTCTATGGAGGGATCCGGGTTTTATTCCTGGGTTGCATTCCCGGTTCAGGCGAATGATTATTGCATTGTGAATCTTTTCGCACATGTATATGCAAGTTGGGGTGACTCCGCTTAAGTGACTCCTAGATGGCGGGGAATAAATGTGGTCGGGTGCTAGAGGTGGATGGGAAACCTCTGGCGGATAAAATAAAGTACGAGGGGGAAAAGTGCAACAAACCACTCCAATCGAGCCGTTGGTTATGGGGGCAGAAGCAGGCGAGAGAGATGAGGGTAAGCTCCATATTTCACCACAACGGAGAGAAAACGTCCTCGGGAGGCACGACGTTATCTACTGGCTAAGCGGGCAGCAGTTCTCACACTGCGACTCCTAATCCAAGGCGATGCGAAGCACCAAAGGGGACACACGGTTGGTTCGCCTCGCGAATTATAGCGCACGCTCTGAAGTATGGCGCGTTACGCCTGTCTCAATGCGCGTTCACTACGGACATGGCACGGGCACTGTAACCAAGGCAAGGAGTTTTCCGCCAGCCCACGGTGACTGGGGTGGCAGCAGCACGTAGATGCACGCTCTGTGGTCAGTGAGGAGGGGAAATAGAAGCCAGAGATAAGAAGCGTCCGGAAAAAAACAAAAGGAAATCACGGGGACGCTACCGCTTTGGTCGAATGCGAAAACCGCAAACTGGCGATAAACCCGAGATAAGTATGCGACTTGTGAACGCCTGAGAGCCAAAACTCCCCTTACCTAAATCGAAGAGACCCTTCGTAAGATACGCTCGGGGAAAAATATCAATGCTCTTACTTAGTTAATCATTTTTCCTCGAGAAGGCATGCCCACTTGGAGGATAAACTATAGGACTAAAAGTTGCCTCCAACTTTACGTGGGACTGGCATGGGTCATCTGGGAAAATAGATACTAGCTTAGAGACGTCTCTTTCACATAGTTTTCATACTCGCATTTCCCAGTGAAATAAACGCTACGAACGGTAAACCAGATAAGCGCATCCCATCTGTAAGGTTAAAATTCACAAATGTGGAAGATCCGGTATTGAACTTGATTCAACACCTTCCATAATGACATGAATTTCCGGATTTGCTTTGTTCCAGGATTGATGAGGCAGAGGGAACTCGGTTTCAGCCCTCAAGACTACTGACTTTAATTGTTAAATAATTTAAATCAATGCATATGACTTGTCATAATACGTAACAATTGTATTTATATTGTTTTTTCCTTTAATAACATGCGATGCTAAAATTGATATCAAACGATAAATTACATTTAAGACTTCAATATCAGATCGAAACTTTTATACTGTTCACTTTTCTCTTGTTTAATCTTTCAAAGAAAAGTATTATTGGTGAAATTCTCGGTCAAAAATTGACAGGTAAATTGACAATGAACTATAATGATTAATCTTCGGCCACCATAAACAATTATCACTCACTCGACATGACATATAAGTCAAACACTGAGATCCTTTATTAATTATATATAATAAATGTATAACAAGCCGCACTAGCAATTTTCAATTTTACTTAATAAAGACTTACAAATATCCAGTTTATTACTTCTGAAAACCCGCTTTAAAAGACAAAACAAACGCACATGATCAAATAAGGATTTTTTAGTGTGAGAAAAATAGAAAATCCATTCATTTGCACATTACTTCTCTTTATTTATTGAATGAATATGAACAGAAAACACTTATTATATAATATAAACAGTATTACTATATACTTTAAGTCAAATCCATCTATCTTGTGGAAATAAAATTGCCTGTTGATGCTCAATTTGTCCATCAGAGGCAACATTTGTTTCATCCCACGCCTTCCTATCTTAGTGCATCACGCAAAAGAGCAAGCGAACAAAACTTATCATCTAACACGTGCGACCAAAGAAACAGTATCCTGAATCACATTTTTTTCTGGCTGAAACCAGCACGCTCCGCCTGAATACAGCATCAGGCCTCACGCCGCCGCACATCTACGAGCCCTTCAGTTTTAATGAGATTCTCTGTGAAGCAGATCGATGGCACGATCCTTTCGTTCACCAAAATATCTCTCTCTACGTATTCTGAAAAATATCCGCTAACCATCTTTACTTGTCAAGGATTCCAACTGAAAAATATCTTTCAAGACGCGTTGCGAGTGATGACAAATGATTCGTTATCACCGTGTTTGCTCCCATCATCATTTTTCAACATCGCCGACAGCAAGACGTTTTTTCAACGCTGGAAAAATTTTCATACTCCCATTTTCCAGCTTAAAAATTTGTTTGAAAATGCACTGCACGATCTCTAGCTCCTCGACTCTAGGACTATTGTTCCTAGGACTGCAGCAAGAAAAATAAAAGCCCATTTCAAAATGGTTCGCATTTGCTTCCAAGCGCTATGGTTTCATCCGTAATTATATATTCCCGTGGGCTCTTCGACGAGTCCTACAACGAAGTGACGGAAGAAATGGGCAAGAAGCTGTGATATTTCCCTTTCTGTCGTCACACTTGCGTCACAGTACTGCAGAGAAACATTTAAGTATACCCAAATAAGGAAAACATAAAATATTCATTATCTCGCCATATTAAATTCATTTATTGTTAGCGACATAACGAGGTTACCAGGGAAAACCAGACTCTTTATAGCCAAATTAATAAACCCAAATCATGTGTCCAGTCAAATCGAACACATTCGTTAGAGAATCAGTTCTTCTCACTAGCAAGTTCGTTTCCTCGCCGAGAAATACGATGCCCGGACGGCTACTAAGTTCAAACGAAACAAATGCACAGGGATCACCAGGCTTACTGGAACACGAGAGCGAGGTGCCAGTCTACAATCGCTCTTTCAACAGAAAATACTTCCCAAATGGCGCAATCACACCTTGGAGAAACGCTAACGTCAAATTCATGTGGCTAATGACGCAAAAAGGAAATAACTCGAAACGATTACCCAAGGGAAATATCACAGCTTCTTACCCATTTCTTCCGCATCCGCTTTGAATTTGAGGTCAACTAGGTTATACAAATTTCGTTTTTATTGTCTTTCGATCTAACACTCCCTGGATTGAAGTAAGATCCACCAATATCAACAGAGAAGATGACTTTGCAGTGAAAACTGTAATTTCATAACCTAACTCCCGCCACTCGTTTTTTTCTATACTGTGGTATCTATACAACGTGGATGGTACAGAGATAAAAAATGCCCGAGTTAACAAATACATCATTTCATACTATTAGCAGAATCACGTTCAGCTTATTATAAGCTGTTTAAAAAACTGACTTACTGATGGACTGCAACCGTTGGCTACGATAATGCATTTCTTGAGTTGAATCCACTAACACTAATGAGAGAGGTCCAAAACATTTGCAGCCCACTTGCCACAAACTGAAATTTAAAATTAATCGGCTTAAAAGAAGAGGATAGAAGGGGTTTTATGGTGGGATTTCTCTACTATGAGTCGCCAGGCCAGTCCATTAACTGGGTGGGGTGAGGCGGTATGGTGAAGTCGCGGAGAATTATTCCTTAGCCAAACTTCATTAACAGTAGAGTATGGACAGATCGCGTGCAAGTAATCCCTCGCTCCTTTCACTAAGATTCAACTTTGAGAGATAAGAAGTCACAGCTAAGACACAGTGCACTTCCTACCCTCTGCGGAGTGAAAAATTATATTAAAAATATTCAAGTTTACGTTCCCGATTCTCCCTACGTAGCCTAACACCGAAAAAATGTTGATCATAAAGAAGCGACGTGAACGAGAAATATCGGCAAGCTTGAAAGAACATGATGAAGGATTGAGTGAAGAATAAAATTATCAAATGATTTCTATCGGGTTTTCATAATTTTTCCGTTCGTACGAGTAATACAAGTTTGTCCCTTAACACTATTTTTTAGCATAAAACTACTTTTTAGATAATTTTGCAGTAGCTCATAGAAATTATGACCTTCAACATTAAACAATATTTTTTCAATCTGGTCAATTCTGCAAACGAGTTTCAAAAACATCTTCCCTTCACAGAATCTGCTCTCTTACGTAATATTGGTATCAAACAAGCAAAATTATAAATTATACTACATGGCACTACTTTTAATAATTTTTGCCAATGAAGATTACAAGTAAGGAACGCTGAAGTAAAAACTGCCATGTACATGAATTGGTATTACCTTAAATGGTTATTATATGGTGATACTGTCAATAGATCTGATCCAAACAAGTTTATATAGACACGTTCACTATTACGTGGGATACGACAGGATTGCATAAAGTCTGAAATCTCAGACATCAACGACAATGGAAATAATGACATGTATCTCGAAAAAGGGGGCGCAGTAGTACAGTGGTTAAGGCGCTGACCTACTAACTGGAGGGCCCAGCTTCGATTCTGGGTGACGTCTCTGGGCACCCTCAACTTCACCCAAGTTGTGCACCATTCTCACCCACCAAACCAACCCTCGGGTTGATTACTATGATTTGATGATCTAGGGAAACTGCAAATAAATTCGGGAGCTTCGGATGGCTTAAATAATGCCAACTTTCCCGAGGATAAACAAGGGCTATCTTTTATTTAAATAGATATTTTAGTGCAAAAAATATTTCATTTTATGAACGAGTGGATGAACGTAAAAACCGGGAATTTGTCCAATAGGTCTCAAATATATTCAAATTGAAAACGTCAAATATTAATATCTACACATATAAGCAAATGCTTGTTTTAATTCTTCGAAAAACTTGCATGAATTTTGTGCATGGCGTGAGGAAAGAAGAAATACGAGTACGTAAATTGATACAAAGCATTCTAATCCACGTTTACTGAGGATGGTAGGTGGGATGTCGTAGACTTGGAGCGTATTCATTTCCATGAGAAGGCTTTCTGTATGAGTGAACTACGAAGACCAACAACGTGACCCGTAGCTTTATGAAACGCGCCTCTCGCGTTTAGAGGAGTGTGACCTATCGCAGCCAGGTATTAATTGATGGGAATTAATAGGGGACGAGGCAATGAATTGTTTACGTTAACGATTCAAGTCTTCCGCGATTTCTTCCCGTGGGTCCATTTTATTCCCGTTCTTGCCGAGGGTGGTGGTAAGATGACGCGTGCAGGTGCCGGTCGGTGTGTGTCTTTCTCCGGAATACTGAGTGACCCAGGGTTCCGTCGTCTTTCTATTTGACCAGTACGTCCATAAAGGGGAGGACCTTGTTATCTTCAATCTCCATTGTGAAATTAATGGATTCGTTCTGCTCGTTTAGGTGCCGTAGTAAGTTCGTCAATTCATCCTTTCCATGGGGCAATATGACAAAAGTGTCAGCGACGTATCTCAGGAAAAGCTTCGGTTTCTTCTTATACGACCTTAATGCCCTCTCTTTCAATTTCTCCATCAATAGGTTGGCGGTGACCGGTGATACCCCTCTAGGGTACCGCCGCGGAAAATTAACGAGTATTTTGGAGGGCAACCACATAAAATAGGAGTTTTCTTTAAACAAAATTCCATTTATAACCCGTTCTCCGCGCATTGGTATCCTCGCTTTGCCTCCCCTCCTCTCCCCTATCTCTTCCCCCCTCAGATGTATACACCGTCCTTATCTCCTCCTTCCAGGGTACCTCCTCCTCTCTGTGACGTCCTCGTAATTCATTGCTAATAAATCGCGTTGGTTGTGGGCCGACAGTTGAGAGTACACTCACCCCCACCCCCCTCCCACCATTAGTTAAAGTTCACTTGACGCAAACTAATACGAAACCTAATGGACTAACCAGAATGGAACTTGGTAATGCAAATGTCGTCAAAAATAATAACGCAAGTTTGTTCAGCAATTATGAAATTGGAATCTCTCCCCTGCCAAGGAAATGATAACCTATACTGATCTCCTAAAATTCACGATGAAATTCGGAGAAATCCAATGAAATGAAACAATTTGATGTGAGATCCACCATTAATTTTATGAATACAAACAGTTCAGTGCCTCTAATAAGCCAGACGAAGGTCATACGCCAGAGCAGAGTTATCAATTCAACGCAATTAATTCAGTATTAATCTATCAAGATAATGTTCCCGCATTTACTCTGCCATATGGGAAACCTTACGGAATTCTAACTTTTGAGCCCTTAAGATATTCAGTTAGAATCAGATAATATATTCCATCTTTCTGGGAACCACCATGAAGTGGCTTTCCTTACACAATCGGGTAATGAAAACAAATTTTTACAAAACTAAAAAGTGCTGCGGTAATAGACTAGTTTAACTTCACTGGAATTTATAAAAGTTTTACCTTCATAAAAGTTGCTAGTAACGAGCTTCACAATATTATTTATGCCATGGTAAAAAAATCGCTTATTGCAGGGACATTTTTGGGTACCGTAAGACGAAAAACTATCTTCACATTTTTGGAAGGTGCCCATTATATAGTTCCTCAGACCTGTACGCAAAAAAGAGTCATAACGTTTGCAACCATGCAAGAGAAAACTTCGACAGAAGAAGACACAATTCGATGAAAAGCAAAAACAGCCTTAAATCGAGTCATTTCCACCAAGAGATATTTTTGGTGAATACCAACCCTGAGACTGCATGAATAATATAGCATTACACCAACGAAGAGCATTCCATTTTCAAAGAATAACCACTTGACTGCGTTATTCCACCTCATCACAAAGCACTGGTAGGCAGTACGTGGCTCACTTTTTCAAAAGCCTCCTAAGTGGCGTGCCCGAGAAGCACGAGCGTGCCTATGGATACCAACTCAGGGGTTTAAAAAAAAACTCTTATCGCACCACTTCTATCTCGTCGGAATAAATTCCAGAGCCTGGGGCAGGGGACGTATCGCTTCTTGCTAGCGGTGGGAGGAGGGTCATATACACGAGGCTACCAAGCCGACCTCAAACCAACGGGAAAGCTCGACTTATCGCCCGCGTGACGGTCACTTTCCCCGGGGATCCAGGCGCCTTGTGTGTGGTCAAAGCCCTTGGGCCTTCCCCGGTCGGGGATAAAGAAAGGAACCCAGCCGGGAAGTGATTAAGCGGAGGGGCGCTATTACTCCTGCTGGGCTATGCAAATTTCCGGTGCTGAATAATGAACCAACGATTTGAGTAGCATCACCGAGGGAGGCATCACGTCAAATGTAATAGTATAAATAATTTCTCAATGCAGAATGATAAAAAGTTTTGCCACCTCGTTTCTCCTAAAGTGGGTTAACGCGCCGACGCCGTTGAGTAAACTTGGAATAAATGCATACATTTCCTACTTTCTGCTTGAAAAACGTATTTGTGAAACTCGAAAAGCGAATATCGAGTGGCAAAAAGGAAGAAAAAAATTAAGGTAAGAGGAAGGAAAAATTTAAACTAAAAGGAAACTCTAACGTAATCGGAAAAAATAGCAGTGAATTTTCGACCGAATAATCCAGAGACAATACAATCACGAGTCGAATCAATCTCTCAACTCGCCTCGCCAAAAGTATGGCTTGAAAACGATTGGATTTTGAAAATTCACTCGTCACGAAGCAGTCATAACATCCTCCAGGGATGATGATTCGGAAATTCCACAGCCCAAAATACAGGACATCCACGAGTCCACAAACACTCGCACTTCAGCTTCACTATCAAAACTACGATCACCGTCCCCTTTTCCATAGATAACCACAGAGCATCCCTTTGACGGATAAAGAGCGGAGAGTAAAAAAATTGAGAGGTTCACACATAGGATGCATCGAAAGGAGCGAGAAGAGGGTGGAAAAATATTGATCCGGCGCGGGGAGGAGGAACCAAAACAAGAGAAACACGACGGACGAAGGGAAATACAACCTGTCTGGGCGCCGCCCTCTTCATCAAATGACAGGACAGACTTTTTTCACGCAACACCACCCCACTTCCCGCAAACACCCCTCCCGCACCCCCATTGTCACATCCCGCTTCAACCCCAGCGACCCCCCTTTCTCT
>LYUA01000272.1:281243-292579 GCA_002093875.1 Calopteryx splendens | reverse complement strand
TCTCGGTGTATTATAGAATTATTTTCATGGTTACACTTTACTTTAGGGTTAAAATTCAAAAAATCAATCATTCATGCTTGCAATCACCAAGGGTCGAGATTGCAACCAGTATAAAATGAGATGGAGAAAAAATTTTTATGATGCATGCAAATGTTCCACACGATGTCACCCAGTGCTTAATCCGTATTACTTGAGGAATACTACGAGGTCCATGGTGGCTAGCTTGGTCAACCTTACTATCCCAGAAGTTACGGGATCGAATTTCGGGAAGCGACAATGTTTGTCCTAGGATGAGAGCTACTTAGGCAATGCGATGTGACCTAAGTCGCTGGAATACCTACACATCCCTACTGAAGCAAGATCAACACTCGCAGAAGGTGCGAATCACTTCACAGCACACAGGAGCACGGATGGCAATAACAAAAGGCCCTTGTAATTATGATTTTTGGCATCTAGACCGTCTAAAAATCGAAGTTCACAAGCACTGAATATTAAATGAAAAAATTAAATAAAAGGCCGAAGGGATAAAAAGACAGTTTCCCTTATGTTTCCTAAACTTAGGCTTACTCGAGCAGGTGTCCTAGGCGTAGATGTAGGCATGTATAACTATTGAAACTCCCTGCCGTAAGAAAGTCTCTTGCTCGTAGGGAAGTCTGCAAGGAGCACCCACACCCCTTAAGGCCATTAACGTGGGGCCCTCATAGTCCACAAGAGCAGCCTTCATTATTTAAAGCATTTCGAAGGTGAGGCCATGAAGTCCCGCATTTTACGACACACGGCTAGAGCGGGGGACCTTTGCGTCAAGCTATTGGCACAAGAGAGGTGAGGTCAGGGGCTTCTAGCCCAAGAGCACTTAACCGACCCCTGAATAATTTAGTGTACGAAGAAGCTGTCTGGTGAGCAAAGCTGCATGTCTTTTATTTATTTCCCTCATGCATCCGCCCGGGTGAATAAGATATTTCATGACGAATTCTCCAAGATCTTAAATAGAGTGCACGACGCAAATGGCTCGATACACGACCTCTTTAAGATGTTAAGTAACGAACGGGTTTCCGACCACTTGATTCATTGCTAGTTCGAAAATTGGTTGGCTGCAGCCATCCATTTTTCGCATCCACTGCTGATTCCCTCAAGCCCAGATAAGTATTTTTCCATATCCCTCTTTATTTGACCTCATACGATCATTAGTAGTACCTTTTGTAATTTTTCCCGACAACAACATTGCACCTCAAGGCGAATCCAAAGTACATGTATAGTTATTATCAGTAAGCCAATCAATACGGCCCATTCCTCTTCTCGTTCCCTGTATGCTTCCTCACTTCTCATTTATCTAGCCATTCGATCTTCGGAATTCGCCTCCAGCCCCTTATTTCGAAGGCTCCTATTCATCTCCGCTCTGCTTTTTCAGAATTTCAATTTTTCCGAAATGTAAGATCCCCAGAGTGCCTACCCTAAGTGGTAAGCAAAAAATGTATCTTCCTAGCGTTTAATAGAGATGATAAATAAGACTCTTCGCAAAGTTCAACGAATTCATTAGACAGCAAAAAACTTTATTATTAACGATAAGCCAATAATAATGAGTAATGTAAATACATAAGTAACATTGTAGCAATGAGTAATAATGACGCAATGTAAATGACATAACTAAAAATATCCCATCAAATTACAATAAACCTAACAAATTATTTACAAATAAAAATCAAAGGTAGATTTACAGCCAAATTCATCACGTCTGTATCCTTGATCTACTGTCTATTGATGTCACTTTCACAGAACACAAAGAAAGAACTAATGTGTTCTAGCAAAGAGTGAAACTGTATGATTTCTCCGGACAAATTATATTCTAGTTCATTGAGTAAACATAAAACCAAAATTTATCAAGACAAAACGTATTAAATTAACTGATTTCATTACACTTCCATTCAAAATATGGTATAAACAAGTTGGCAACGTGAAAACACTTGTTAAAATCTATCAAATCTACCAAACGCACTGTTACGAGAATATCCCGTCCCGTCCACTAGCTAAAACACGTACTAGTATTTAATTTGCCCTTGAAAACGACCCACCAAAATCAACCGAACTTAGCATTTGGGCAAATATTCTCCGTGGGAGCGGTTGGCCCAGACGGAAGATTCCCGCTCTCTCCGCACGTGAATTCATCTCACAACTCACGGCCGACTCGAAAGTACCGGTCAACTCCACTCCCTCCGCCGAATAACCCGAGCAAAGAATTTCCATCGAGTTCCGAGACGGGAATTTAGGGGATTATTCCCGGCATGTGGACAGGAGGGATTATGTGCGGGGGAGGAAGGGAAGGGGGACGCTAGGGAAGGAAAGAGAAGGGCGAGAAGGTCGGCGCTTAGAAGAGAGGAAGGAGGGAGAGGAAGGGTAGGGGGGGGAGAGAAGGAAAGGTGGGTGATGCCGGAGGAGGCAGAGCACAGACACGAAGGGAAGGAAAGAGAGATTCTCGACTTAATCAATTCCGATGCTCAATGTCAGCAACCCCTACGACTGATTATAACTTTTTTCAGTCCGAAACCTCGTATGCCAATAATTGAGTCACCATTAACACTGAACATTAAAATGTCATATTTTCATCTCGACAACTGTCCTGTGGGGCGTGGTACTGGTCTAATGGATAGTGTGTTTGGCTGCCGGCCGCGGGGCTTCAATATAAAACTGGGTGACTGGCACCCTCAGCTTCACCCAAGTTGTGCAATTTTTCGGGTACCACATCTTCTCTTCCTGGTAAACAGCAGACGGAACCGCATAAGGAAGCTGCCCCTCTAACCTCCCCCCTGATGTGTCACGTCAATTTCACCCGCCGCAAGGCTTATGCAGTACAATTTGAATTCTACCTTTACCTATCAAACCAACCTTCATGCTGAACACTGATTTAAAAAAATTCTTTTATTGAACCTGCAAAATCTTGAAAGTTAATAAGTAAATTTAAAAAAGGATTGTGAGATAATATTCGGAAGGTTAATACCAGTAGTTGTTTCATACTGGAGGATCTGGAGGCATTATTACAATGGTGTAGATGAATGGTCCCTGGAAGATAATACGAATGCCATGTTTTTCTTCACTCTACCTCATTTCATCATTTCTATAGCACCGAGGCCATCAAAAGCAGAAATTTACCATACTTTATTATTATATTTAATATTTAGAGAAATTTTATTTACATGCGTGCTTGTTAAAGCTCAAAATATAAAAATTATATAATTATCATTACCCTATTCACGTAGCATCGAAAAATAGATCACTTCGGCATCCATCCAAACGTTACTAGATTCGCCGTTAGATTCTTTTCAAGACGTTCTTTTATTAAAGCTAAACGTAACACCCATTCATTTTCAAATTAATTATTCATCGTTTTTTATAGAAATTGATTACTGGAAATAAGTATGCAACAATTATTGAAAATAATTCTGTAACTTCGAAAATGGAGTAATGCTCGCTGGGGGCCCATGGCCACTGAGGTGGTGAGTCTCGCTCGTGTTTCGACAACTATGGTATTACCTACACGTTTGCGGAAGAGAGCAGCGCAGCCTGCTAAGATCGGGCGCGGCATGGCTTTGGAGACTTTGCCGGGTCGTTTACAAAGGCATCCCGGCAACACGAGCGTACACTTTCTCTCACAGCATCGCGGCGACGCGAAGATCCCGGGGACGCTCCACAATGACCGGCCTAAAATCAAGTAGGTAGGAGGTAGTCTGCGTAAACCGAGAGAGAAGTCGACGCGAAAGGGATCTAAAGCAGAAAATTAACCAATGAACTACGGCTCGACCTCATAATTTGCATTTATAATGATAAGATTCGTGATATATATTCCTGAATATCTTCCAAGGCCGAGCGACATGCTATGATAGTCTATCTTTCACCATATTATAGGTCGCTTAGGATTTTGAAAGAGGCTGCGTTCCCGAATATAAAGCTGAAATACGGATCGCAATTTTATGTATACGCAACATTACACTGAAAAAATCCTTTTTTTTATTTTCATGAATTGAACATTTTAAAGGCCAGAAATTGAAAAAGGTCAATGAGCCACAAGAGCCAGGGTGGGAGAGTGAAACATGGTGGTGATATATTTCGCCAGGCACACGAGGGAAACGTAGAGAAATCGGAGACTTCCAGAATGACCTTTTTAAGTTCAGGTTTCAACGCACTGGCTATATGGGATGGTGTGAAGCCTACATACGGTAAAGATGACTAACAGGTTCTAGAAATGACAACGTAATAGGGCAGTTATTCCGGAACAAGTAGGTACTTGTTCCGCAATTCACCCATTTACGTTTGTTGAATTGGCTGAGTGTTTACTAGCAATATTTGGGAAGTTACTTCATCATCGTCATCAGTGTTTCAATCCTAAGATTAGTTGACGGGAGACCTCATTCTTCCTCATTCAAAAGTTAATTGCATCACGCTCTGATTAGTTTTCTGTTTTACTTCCTGCTATATTTGTCCTAAATTGTTCCTAAGTCTTCCTCACGGTACCTTGCCTTCTCTTAGGTAACTATGTTTAGAACTAATCCATTGAGCCTCAATATGTGCCAAGTCAACCTGGCTGTTCTTTTCCGTAGAACTCTCCAAACTCCCTTTTCTTAAAGTTACTTATAAAATATTATTTTGGTGAAATAAAGAAAATTATAAGGTCCCAGAAGAATCCCCATCACGCCACATTAGGGAAGGCTCATTTTCTTGCGCCCTCAACTCCATACACACACAACTTCAGTGGTGGCTTTCGACTTTGTTGTGGGGCAAAAACACTACCCCATGAGAACGTAAGCGATTCTTTTAAACATGCGAATGCAAGTCCATCTTTTTATTTCTCCTTCCCTCGCCACAGCCTCTCTCGCGTTGCCAGCTCCAGCGGCCCAGGGAACAACGAACCACGCCTCCGAAAGGTTAAGGTAAAATATTCCCGTCACAACGCGGGTATCCCAGCCTTCTCTTTCGTCCCGCCGACGGTGGGCAGGAGGTCGAAGCAGGCAGCCATCCAGGCGGGAGGGGGCTAATTCATCACGCACGCGGGAGTGAACAGATCCCGAGGATTAGAGTGGGTGGGTCCACAAAGTTTTCCATTTCATCACGAGGCACACGTCTTTCTTTGTGAAGGTTTTCTTAAGGTGGCGCATTCCTGCCACATCTATCTATCCATAACACATTTCTATTGCCTTT
Organism: Calopteryx splendens; assembly: GCA_002093875.1. Classification (NCBI taxonomy): domain Eukaryota; kingdom Metazoa; phylum Arthropoda; class Insecta; order Odonata; family Calopterygidae; genus Calopteryx; species Calopteryx splendens. Next base: position 287,392 of record LYUA01000272.1, on the reverse strand, counting down.
CTGGATCTACGTCGAGGGATTTGATGAGATCTTCTAACGTGAGCCCCCCCCCCCTCTGATAGAGTGAAAGGAGATATCCGAGAAGAGGAAGTGATCACGCAGTAAGGGACTACCAATTAGCGCGACACATAATGACACAACGTTTACAGTCTATCACGCCGAATGTTGGTTACTATACAGGTATGCGACCTAACACAAAGGCTACCGGTTAGAATGACGACGCGGGTTTTGGCATTTGTGATAAACGTTGAGTAACGTTGATAAAGGCTTTCAGCTGCAGAAAATATTCAATTTAAACTAACAAACTGTTAAATTATCTCTAGAGATTTAAAAAGAATATGAAATTAACGTTTTAGATCAAAAATATTAATTAATGAGTCACATCAAGTAAATAATAAGTGGGATAACTTCATTTAGGGTAATAGTTTCCCAGGACCAAATGGAACAATAAAAAACACACTACACTGAAAAGGATATTTGAAAAAAATATTCTACGGAGCGCTACCGATACGTAGAATAATTATTCACGTAAGCGAATAAAATTCATCGAGAAGAAAGTGTAATAATTTAAGAAAATATCTAGCTACGTTTCTAGCGATTTTTATCAAAACGTAGAATAAGATAATTTTGGTCTACTAGTGCCGATATTTCATAAGTACCAAGGTTTGATCTTTTCCATAAATACCTGTCATTAACCTATAAATGGATCACATTAATTTGATATGGCAAAATATTTTGTTTCGCACAATATATTTGTGGCTAGCATCAAATGGTCGTCAGCCTAACATCTCCTTTAGACAAGTACAGGATGGCCAGATGTTGAATATTTTCTGATTCCTAGTTTTTTTAAATAAAACTTTTCCATTAATAAATAACTAATATTTTAAAGCCCATAACGTGAGTTTCGATATTTTTCGACAATTTTCCAGAAATGCATTATACAGTTTTTACGCTAAACTTCCATTTGTTTTACGAGAGCATAATCCGATGCCTGCTTCACGCATTTCACCATTGTCGCATCTTATATGCAAAGCGTTGGAAGAAAAGGGGTAGATGAATGCTAATGTTCACACTTCACTTTTAAAATAGATGAATAACTATAGGGAACCCTACATTTAATCTAGAATGAAAAACTCGAAGCCCTCATTTTTAAATTTCCATGTGGAATATTTTTTTTGCTATGCCCAAATGACTACAAAACTTCAAAACATCATGATGCCATTGAAACAACAACTATTGCGGGGCCCTGACTTGGGCGCAACTTTGTTTTTCAGCCTTTCATAATTACGAAACCGTGACAATTTCCCGGGGTTTAACGTGTAACAGTTTGTAACAGCATGGATGAACGGTAAGTGGGGTGTGTGTCACCTTCCAGTTAATATTGCCTGTCTCGGGGTAGGCGGTAGGTGTACAATGAATGGCGAAATATGAAGCAAACAAAAATTTTACATTTCAAAAGAAGGGAGAGAGATAAGCAAAAATACGTCTGTTTCAAGGAGCGAAACTATTGAAAATACGTTGCCTCAAATACCTAAATGTTACGTGTCAAGTGCATGCTCCGATTCCAACATTCCTTCCCGGAAGGAAGCACTCCCCTCCAGTCCCCCCATCATCTTCACCGTAGGGACACTCCAGATCACACGAAGGCGCCGTGTGTCATTTTCTTAAACTTCTTTCATTGTATAACTTCACCTATATCTGTATGACGTTTTCTACTCATTTGAAATATTATTCCCCAACAAAAAAAGACCTATAGCATCAATTAAGTACTAGCTCGAAATCTTGGGTCTACAATTTTTCCTCTCGCAGTGAGTCACACACATCCGTTTACCAACGGTGGGGAGGCCTTTTAAGGACAGAACACGCCTATTTCGGCGAAAAAAAAACATCAAGCCATGAACGCATTCCTTCCGTGGGAGAATCAATTCTGACGTTTTGGAGGAGTTCTAGTGCAAACAGCGGCGCACGCGCGCCCCTGGGCGGCGTACCCGGAGGCCGTGAGAGCCAAATGAAATTAAAGGGGAGAGGGAGATGGGTAGGGGGGGCCGGGGGAGCGGGGGGCGGAGGGCTATGGGGAAGGACCCACGCAGCAGGGGAATGGAGGGAGCGCAAGACGGGGGACGGATACCTTCCGGACCACGAGTTTCTCGGTGTGTTTGTGTGCATGAACACACACAAACCGCACCCAAGGGCGCGGACATCCTCCCCCGTCCCGCGCCTCGCCGCTCATTACACCCCCCTCCCACCACCCGGCCAACCGCGCCCACCGACCCCGGAGACCCCAGCATCCTCTCCGCACAGACTCGAAAAGGGAAATAAAAACCCCTCTTAGTGAGGACACGCCGAGGCGCCATCAACCTCCCCGCGAAAAGAAAAAAACACGACGTCGGTCTTCCCAAGGAATCCCTTTAAACGCGAGGAGGAGGTGGCGAGGGAAGCAAAGGAACAATTCGCGGGAAAGGCGGACGAAAAAATAAGACGACTCAATGCACAGGGGGTGAAAATGAGACCACCAAATCACTCCCGCTTCCATTTGTATTTAACCCCGTGCCAAGAGGAAAAGGAAAGGCGAAAAGACGCCCTTACAATTGAAGAGAGAGAGGAACAAAAGACTGAATAATTTGGCAGAATAAAATCTCCCAAGGGAAGTATACACCGGGAAAGTTCAGACAAATCCGGGAAGGGCCCTAGTCCAGTGAAAAACGTGGTTGGGTGAGCTCCGTAGGTATAATAACGAATTATAATAATTTATCGAAGAAAAAAAGTACTTGAAATACACACGGAATTAAATTTAAGCGAAACGAAACAAGCTTCAACGTGAGCTAGAATACAGTATTGTTTTGTAGCACAAAAGATGTTATCGCTCTTCACTTTTTTAAGGCTCATCTACGATAAGTTTATTCTTTGTATTATTTTAGCTACTACCGTTAACGCAACAAAATAATGCTACATGTATCATTAGCCTTTGAATTAAATATTCTTGCCAAACAAGTAGCAGCTCGTTAGGACTGGCCAGATCCGTTCCATGCTCCACACTAAACAAGTTACAAAATTAGGTGATAATTTTGTCTTACATTCCGGAATTCTCTGTGCCTGCCCTTTCGGGTCGTGAAAAGATCAATTACTTTCTGGATTGAACAGAGGGATATAAGAAATTATGTCCTTGTGCATTCCAAGGACAGCTACGGCATTCCTGTTCTATCACCATTATAGGCTTTATACTAGAAGGTTTGTTGCAACCGCTCTTCATGCTATGCCGTTCCCTACCAACCACTTAATCGCTTCACAGTTCCCTGCTCTGAAGTCTTCCTTCACCTGCTGCTCGTATTTCATCCTTGGCCTCCCTCTTGTCCCACGAAGCTTCTTAAACACGCCTCTCATTTTAGGGCAGAATTTAGCACTCGAATACCGTCGTTGACATAGGGAGAACATTCGCTATCCTTGCTACTTTAGACAAAGCCGTTACAAGTTTATGTTCCTCAATGCACTTCCTAATACTCTATTTTACTAACTGACTGACTTATTTCCACACAAAACCTAACGAACTAGTAATAAGTTTTCCAAACATGGAATGGAAGACTGACAGTTCACCAACTCTTCCGAGTTCTTCCAAAAAGACTTCAGAGTTCACGAAAAAGGTGTGGTTCATCAAGAGAGAATAGCTATGTGTAGCAAGCACCACCCCCCCCCTCCAAGAGAAGATTTTTAACTTAACCGCAGTTAATTGCAGTTGAGTCGTGATGTTAAAGGTAATAACCAATAAGTCAACAAAAGGAGAAGTTCTCCACTGTATCAATAAGCCTACAAATTCAAGATAACCTCACCCGTTCAGTATTGAGGTCAAGATTTAAATATATATTTAATATTAATTTCTAGAAGCAAGTAATCTTTCTATTTTACATTTTCCACTTCCTACTCACCCCGTTTCCCATCCCTAACTCTCTTTATTTAAGCATGACCACCCATCGCTAGCATAAAAATATTACATAGGTACTAATAACACCGACAGTATTACAGCGTAAATCAGGTTTCACGAATGCATCAAATTAAATGTCCTACAAATTACCTCTTATAACCTACACTACGCATAGAAATGGTCTTGCAAAAAAATCAAAGTAGAAAATCAACATAAAGAAACAGGAAGCGGCCTGCTCCTATGAAGCAACACTAAAAAGGAGACATTTTCACCGAAACGAACAACATATCTTGAAGTGCAACATATGAAAACCATAGCTGGAGAAGAAAAAGATTCAATGACAGAGTCATTATAATGAAATTCTTTAAGGGTATACTATAGTAGCATTCTTAACTGAGGATTTTTTTTCAAATTGAGCTAAGTGGTTCTAAAGACCGGTGTTGCGCCGTAACACAGGTGCTCAAGAGTTTTCCGCGGGCTTACGAAGTCGGGAAAGGTCATCTTTAAACCACTCCTGAAGTCTTGTAGCTGGGGTGATACTTCACTACACACTGATTCTGTCTGAATGGGGTACACATTTGAGGGAGTTAAATAACAAGGTTGACTCCAGAGTCCCCTTTTTCTCCCCACAACTGCTTACGAAGCGTGAGATGGCACAGGATAATTACACCTGGAGCATACGACTCTCACTAAAATGTATCCGCTGGGATTCATACCGCAATGTAACAAAAATATTATTTCTCGTAATTTGAGTTATATGTGCATAAAATATGTAAATTATTCCTGAGAACTAAGTTACCAAACTACAGACAAAATATATTTGCTAAAACTAGCTAAAATAAATACAGATCAAAGGAATAAATGTTGAATGTTGAATGTCAGTGCAAACTGAGCCGAAGCCAAATCAAGTTTAGCGATATTATATACAGAATAGAATATAGAATTTTTCCGTACTAAGTCAATGAAATCATTCAGAACACATAAACACAACACATAACCTTAATCGATTGGGTAGAAAACGTGCTCAAGGAATAGTTATTAATAATATAGTAGGAGTTATTACCCGACGATTGGAGCATCCAACTTCAATCTTTCCATCATGCCCAGGTCCTGTGGCATTCAACGACTTCCAGTGGTTGCCAATTCGGGATAACTCTGTGAACTTGCCTCGAATTGATGCGTTTCATGTTAAAAATGCTCATTCGCGCGTGCTTTACGTCGTTTTGCTGAATGATTCCGTTTACAAGACCCTGGCGTAGCAAATCATTTTTGCGCGAAAACGAAAATTTGACCGTTTCCTAATGTAGAAAGCAACAAAACTTGAAGCACACAACAGGAGTTAAAACTTGGGGAGCAATTGGGTAAAGGAAGAAGAGTTGCTAGGCAATACATAGGGAATACATAATAATAAATGTAAAGAAATTATAAGGAAGAAAACGTCACTCTCGTTTACCAAGTAACTTTACAACTCCTTTAAATAACTCAATCATTTACATGCCTTCAAAAAACAGACAAACGTTTTAAAATATATTAACTAATTCTAAAGCATGAAGAGCAAAGAATGAATTCATCTAAATAACATCCAGTTAGTCTTATGAAATCGAAGATTAGACGTCTCCATAATGCGAGCCCCAGCATATGTTGTTCAATGTAGAATGTGAACGACGTGATCCCCCATTATTCAATCCACGTCGTCTCAAGCACTTCATAACACTAACTCCTTCAGAGTAAAGCAGCTGCTTTCTCACGCGGGGTGGAATTATGGGCCAAATGCCAGTTTACTGTGCTTAACCCAAGGAGGAGGAGCAATACGCAGGGACATCCATACCACTTCCTCTAATTGCGAGCAACAAATAACTTGCCGTAATTTTACCCCGACACCATCCATTACGCCAATCTTACCTCATTACACCAGCTACCTCATGTGGCAAACAAACAACGTTTCCTCGCTTAAGCAATACCTCACTCGGAAGCATTTCCTTCGTTCCTCAAACCCCACCCCACCTCATCCCCGCATTCCCAAGCACCCCCTCCCCCCTATACACACGAGCACTTCTGAATTCGCCCGGCTAAATCGCTAAGTGCCTTGGTGGACCTTTCCGGAGATGAGAAGGCAGGTCGGGGACGAATGGGATTCCGAGTGTGACCGCGAAGAGATCGAAAGCCAACCGAGCAATCCCCCATCCCGCGCCTCCCAATCCTCTCCCATAAACCATCCTCTTCACCCCCCCCC
>LYUA01000272.1:224742-243562 GCA_002093875.1 Calopteryx splendens | reverse complement strand
TCCTCTTTCACTGCGAATTTTTGTGAGCTTTAGACGGAATAAGATCTTCTTACTCTGATCATCTTTGTAACTTCACTATAGCTTGCCGAATAGGCTAAGCTCAATTGAAAAGTTATATAAAATATCATTATTATTCAGACTTCATGTTTCATTGATAAAATTAATATTGAAAATATAAATCAACTTTTTCAAAGTAAAACTCTAGTAAAAATATTTCATGTGCCACAATTGATTGATTGAAATTGATTGCGACCCCATTCTCGTATCTAGGAATGTTCCAAACCTTGATATTTCAATGAAAAATTATTTGATACGGAATGATCAGATACACCATATTTCTAAAATAAATACTCTAGTTTACCGGATTGAAATCCATAAAAAATATCGATACCGTAGATACTAAGAAATTCTTAGTTCCAACGCCTATTTTTCCCCCCATTGGAATATTGCTCCCAGGTTTTCAATGAATCGTCTGATGCATGATATGCATGCCTACTTCCACAGTGATACTCTCCCAATGGAACTATGAGGACACATTCAAAGTAATCCCATAGAATGGAATGCTCACTACGGTTTTGGCGCAATTTTACACCCAATATTTATATTTTACACTTGTGGGACTACATTAGTCGTGGCACGATCCTCAACTGTTTCCACAATCTTAATGCTTTTCTTGTTTCTCAGACTGAGTATTTTACTTAACTGATTTTAAAGACTGAGTAAAGGTGAGTAAAATCAAAGTGATGGTGGTGAGTAAAGATAGCAGGAGAGCTGACCTAACCAACCCCTTGGAGGCTAGGCTCTCGACACTGAGGACACAAAAAAAACCAAACTCCTCACCTCTACAAGCTTCAGTATAGAATTACGAAAACTACTAGCAAAGACCTTTGTACAGAGCATTATGCTCTACGTAAGTGAGACCTGGACACTCAGAGTAGATGAGAAGAGAAGAGTAGAAGCGTTTGAATTGTGGTGCTTCCGTAGGATGCTAAATATTCCCTGGGTGGACCGATTGGATGACAATAATGAGGTGCTTCGGAGAGTGGGAGAGAAAAAGTGCCTGCTCGGGATGATGAAGACACGTAAAGCAAATCTTATCGGACATATTTAGAGGCACGAAGGCCTGGTGAGGAAAATCTTGGAGGGCACAGTTGAAGGAAAAAACTGTGAAGGAAGGCCTAGGCTGTCCTATGTGGGGCAGATCGTAGAGGAACTAGGTCCTTCTCTTGTTTCTATACAGAGATGATGAGGCTGGCCCAGGACCCGAAAAGATGGAGGACTGCTGCACACCAATCCTAGGATCGTAATCGGGAGAGAGAGACTGTGTATGGCAAAGGGAAAAAATATGTCGCTCTTCCCAAATATTTTAGCAGTTAAAAACTTAAATTCGTTAGTTCAGGAATTGTGGAAATCTTCCATAATGGCAGAAAATATTGAAATACTAAGTACTATTCATCTCCATTTCGTCGAATCCTGTTCCTACAACCATCGCATTCGTTTGAAAGCTAAACTTAATACAAGAGTCGATAGAACGAAAACATTTTAGGAAGTTAAAAATATTCAAAACAGGTGCACAAAATATTGCATCAGTACCCCATTCATTTTCATTCTTGTGTACCAATTACCTATGCCAACTCGCATGCCAGGCTTTATTTGGCAACTCCTCGGCAGCCGCTTCATTACACTGCGATCACTCGTTTTCCGGGAGCGGACGGTTCGAGGAATTAAAAGCGGAATTTTTACCATAAGATTATAAAAAGAGGGAAAATAAAAGAAGACAAACACATCGCTTCCGCTGCGAGTGACACGGGGAGAGAGCTGGACGCTACCTCGCGAGCGCTCTGGGGACCGCGTCGTCGTAGTTGGAAGGGATTCAAATAGGCCGTCTCAGACGGGGAATAACGTGCACGGTCGGGTAAGCAGGCACTCACACGACGCACACATGCGCGCCATTAAAAAAGCAAGGCACGGTTGAGCAAGTCGCCGACCCAGAAAGAGAAAATTAACAATTAATAAAAACTTCCGAAAACAAGCATTCGAGGCGACGGAAACGAACGTCCGCCGGACGCCCCGAGGCTCGATCCCGGCACCGGCGAGGTCAAGGGGGGTGGGGGAGGGGGGAAAAGGAACGGGGAAGAATGGCGAAAGAGGCCGACGGATGGCTCGCAGACCGTTCCCCTCGAAATATTTTCATCGAGGTCTCTTTTTTTCCCTACTGCTGGTAAAACGAGGCCCGGAAGCCAGGGCTGCAGAGAGGAGAGACGATAGGCGACAGGGGGATTCAGGGAAGAGGGAGAGGATGGAATGGACCGTGTCCGCAGTACGCCCGGCAGAAGCCGCACCAGACGCAATCCGAGCATTTAAAAGCCTCGCGATCCTCTTCGTGCGGATTTCGGCCCTTATCTCGAGAGAGAGAAAAAAGGGAATTGAGAACTCCTTATCTATTACCAGGATAACAATGCACGTCAGTCACGGACGGCAGTGGATATAGAAATTCAAACCCGAAATATACGCTTGGATAGGAGTGCCGAGAGAGAGAGAGAAAGAGAAGGATGATTACTTGTATTCCGTTCCATTGTGATTTTTTTAAATTCAAGTCGTCGTGAATATTAGTCAGACATATTTCGAGTCAAAGTGAGCTACTAGCGCAGTCGCAATGAAAACGTTATGAACATGGACAGAATACCAAACAGAACCGTTCGTAAACATTGATGCTTTAGATTTAAGACAGCTTGACCAGAGAAAAAGAGCACTTCATATTTTTCATTTCGAATCTCTTTTCCTGTGAATTTTCAATGAGAAATTATATAGAAAACCCAGTAAGCACCAAAATATGGGATTATTTTTACTATATAAAAGGAATACTAGATAGCTATATAGAGTAGCAAAATAACTACTGGATATAATGTTAAGTAGGTGTATAAAACTACGTTAAAACTCCCATTTAATGATCATAATGTGGGATGTACGTTTCAAATTCCCAAAAAAAGTTAACATGAAAATATTCTAACGATACCTAAAAGGAAATGTATACTACTTGAAAAAAATTAATTTAAAAAGAGAGTGGGCGGTTGTACTTGTACCCAGGTGATCAGATGTACATATTCGCGATATTTTCTAAATCAACAGATGAAAACTAAGGTGCCAACTTTTCATTTGATGACCTATTTATGGAGAGTAATACCCGTTCAAGGCGCTAAGTACAAATCAAACAGCATTATTTAGAGAATTAAATTCAAGAAACGTATCTGAATTATACAAAAAAAGCATTGCTCAAAGCTTGCTTTCTTTTTAGATAGACACGTAATTAACTACTCATCTCACTTTACTCCCGGTCATCAAGCAGGAAAATTTTACGAAGTGTTCACACCAAAATCTTACGCGCGTCAAAACAGCACTCCAAACATGTGCACTTAAAATAATGCAACAATGGATTCCGGCACTCAAGAAAAGAAGCGCGGAAAGGGAAAGAATCAAAAAGATGAATCAGCCTGCCCGATTTAAATCTGAAGTCAAGCAAACGCATGACGAAGACGAAAAAAAACTTAGATTCGCGAAAAATTACGGATCTTCCCGACGCCCCTGATGCCCCAAAAATATTCACGCGCATCGAAATCAAGGAAGGGAAAAAGAAATACGGGAAGCCGAGGAGGGCGGCTTTCACTCGAGACGGCCGAGAATGCCCGAGATGCAAGACAGAAAGAAAGAGGCAGAAATAAAATGCATCCAGTGCGGGGATCGGAAAATAAAATCACTTCACGGCTCCTGCTAATAAGAAGGCAACGACTCCGCTGCCAACCCGCGTCCGCCGCCCCAGTATGCCCCGGCGCGTCTCCCGATTCCAGCCGCATACAATCCGGCTGCCTGGTGAGACCCAATCAGCGGGCCGTGCATTCTAAAAAGAGCTGCCTCTTGATTAAGATGTCGGATCTAGTAATGGGAAGGCGAAGGCTCTTGAAACCCACACCTGCAAATTTGCTCGCTCCTTCACCGGCTTGTGCTTAAGTTTAAAAAATAAATTTCGCGATGATCCCAAGATTTCTCCTGGTCAGAGACGTTATTTTTCTTACGCCCGCGTGGTCCACACAATTCTTAAAAAAGAACAGGGAAGAAAAATAAGATAACGATAGCGATGCGTTTGAACACAGGTGCGAATTGAGAAATGTACCGGTGAGTTTTCAAAACATTTACAATTCCAAAACAAATTGAAATCTTATAATCGTGTCCTTTAGGCTGATTGGATTTAATGAGTTTTTGCATTTACTGTTTCGAATACATCCGATTTCACAGATTGGATCCTCTCTCAACACGACAGTTCTACGGGTATAAAGGATCATCAATGAACACGGAGCGATAAATACAAGCGAATTTGACATACCTCAATTCCATCTTACACAATGTGCACACTGAGTCCATGGAGATCATCGTGGGAAAATTATTGTACGCGGCATTCGCCTCGCCCGTAAAAAGCCAGACAATGTTGCCATTGATGGAAAGAGCAAGGACATCGAAAGACTGGTTGATAGAATTTTTCGAAAATAAAATTATTTTTATCGTTAACCTGGACCAGATTAACGAATTTTAATACTATGAAGGAATTAAGAAGTACTGCAAGAAGCATAACATATTTAAAGCAAAAAAATCTTGATAATACGTAAATGCTATTATATGAATGCGTAATGCTAAGAAGATCACCGGTTTTTGTACAGGTCCCCCTTTATCCCCTGAATGAATTTCAGACGCCGCGCCGTAGGGCTAGGGAAGGTTAACTCTTAAACTTATTACGGATGCTTACGCGGCAATGTACAGATTACATCACGGTGAAATCCATCCTGAATTATGAAGCTCGTCTTGAAGGCTGATGATTAAGACGGAGTTAAACAGATTAGCCTTAGACGTTACCTTAGCATCCATTCTATGTAAAATTTTGCATTATCTCATTATGCACCTGGAGGAAATAAATATCTTTTTATTATTTAACACTGGAAAACTAAAAAAAATCTGAGAAAGAAGGAAGAATGGAGAGTGAAATGAAAATTTTATACCAAGTTGGTTTCTGGGTTATTTGCTGATCCCGGAGTTCGGCGAGACTGGCTTTTTCAATAATGAATAACAGAGAAGAAAAGTGTAGTAAATTTAAATATGTGATTATCCAACATATCTTTCTCAATCCAATATATTTGGGGGGACTAATCCAGCGACGCAATTGTATGAGCTACCCTTATGTACACACTGAATATTTAACTGTCATCACCAACGGTTTCACTGCGCGGTCTGCTTCCCTCTCATTTCAAAATGAACCTTCGGATTGATCACTGCAGTGGTGAATAATTTCTTTAAACTTAAAAAATAATTGGACCACTACTTTTTTCCACGGGTACCATATATTCAGTTACGAAAACACCACAGAAACATTTAAACTTAGCACATACGTCCTTTAAATACGTTAGAAATTGATTTCACATTGAGTAGAGCTCCTTTTAAGAATGATAATTCTCATATTTGACTAAACCTTATGTATATTACTACGGTAAACCCTATGAAAGGCGGAACAGTAAGGGGACATGTGTTATTTCCGAGATAAGCAAGTTCTTCATCCAAGGCATGTACAAACGATGAACACGGTTGCGTGGGAAAAAAATTAAAACATTTAGGTGAAATTAAATACATTGTGACTGAAGCGTTTACATTTTTAAAGGAAACATTCAGAAAAAAGGCATTCAAATGAAAAAATGTTATAGCTCCAAGTGACGTTTCAACATTAAATAATCTCAAAGAGAAAAAGGCTTACTATAAAAACTTCACGGCGATTTTATTTTTGCCTTTAACATATTCAAATTCAACGTCATCGTACAAGAAATGACGGTCAAAATGCTTTCTGTCTGCGTCTCACAGGTTCCATCCCCCAGATGGGGCTTATCCCGAGGTCAACGTGATAATTATGTGGTATAACATATTAACAGTGTTAAATTTGTGGAAACGCTCCATTTTCGAAATGAAAAAAATACTGCTTCGCATTTATCCACACCCAAAACTTTATTTCCTTACTAGAAAATATGGCAACAAGGTTTAATTGTGGAAAAATACGAGGCAGTATTTGTTCACTTCCAAAATCATACTGTTACGACTCCTGTTTCCAAACAGCACATGACACTCACTCATGCATAAAATTCCGCCTTCGACAGGTTTTACTATAATTTTTTTTTTTACTTCGGACGACGAAAGCGGCACAAATGTGAGTAGGAAGGTCACATGGGGTCCTACTAATCCGACCCCTTTGCCAACAGGGCAAACAAGAAGCAAGGACAAGAGAGAAGGGGAGGGAGACGGGAGGAGATTGACACGGAAAAGGGGTAAAGAGGCGCTGCTCCACTTGGCACGAACTTGAAGTCCGCAGAGGAATCGCCACCCCCTCTCCCTCCGTCCCTAAGCCCCCCCAACCCGGTTACACCCCCACCCCACTACGTCTCCTCTTCCATCCCCCTCTCTCACGGCTCCTTTATTATTTTCCCTACGTCCTCTGTTGTTATCCCCGGTGTCGCCCACTTTAATTGTCTCTCCAGATCAATGCGAAGTGGAGATGGGAACGTGTGAGGGGGGAGAGACGAAGATTGAGACAAGAATGGACGGGCACGAAATGAGGGCAATGGCGGGGAAGATTGTGATTCAAGGGATTGGAAAGGGAAGAAGATATGACGATTCAAAACATAGTTTTTTCTTAAATAATATATCTCGGGGCGAGTTACGACGGGCTAGGGACTCGTCAACCATGCTTCCGGGACTCCCACAACTACGACGCGATTTCGATTCACTGCCGCTTCACATAGCTTCCTTCGGATCTAGGTCGCCTATTCGGGGTCCACTACCAGGAATCGGTTCCTCTTTTCCCATAAACGTAAAAAAGATGAAACTGGTGGTGGATGGTTGGTATACACAATTCCTGTATGGAAACTATTGCAAATTATTATATAGCTCCCTTGGAGTAGTAAGTTTTCACGGTTACTGAAAACTATTAGAAATGCCTGTAGGCTTCACAAGTTTTCTTAACAATATAAGCACGTTTTACCCCACCTACAAGATATTTTTCTCCAGCTCCTAAAGCCTTCCCGTATGCTTTGCTGAATGCCTCTTTTTTCCTCTCTCTTCCCCGTTTATCTAATATTCTCCGTTCTATCATGACCTTCACCAACCAACCATCTATATCCCCCAATATCTCCGTCAGGTACAGGGTCATGGTTAGTTTTTCTAGTACCTGTTCGTAGTAGAGAAACTAAATAGTTAGATTTCCACGAAACAGAGAAATTATCCATATTTTACGCCCAGTATCTGCGGGTGCGAATTTTCGTGCAGTTTTGCGAACACCTATCTGCAAATGACTCCATTAATTACCGATAACTGAACGTTTCGCAAATAAATTTCACACAATCTGGGTTAAATATCGCTCGTCGAAAGCCATTTCTAACGAGCCAGGGCATAAAATAAAAATATTTTTTATATCCATAGAGATTTTAAATGCCATTTTTGTGAGAATTCGCGAATCCGCCTGAAATGAAGAAAATAACTAGAGCTACAAACCAGGATTGATACGGAGAAGGAAGAGGGAGACCCGAAACGATGGAATCATTTTGGGATTTTATTTCGCGAGTGATTTAAAGTGAACACTAACGTAAGAATGCTAACCCGATCCTAATTTATTACCAACCTACGACTTGGATTTGTAAAAATTAATGACAGAAAAAGTAGCTTCTATAATGGCTAATATAATAATTACTCGCTCGCACAAAATGCTAATAGCTATTTATTCCAGATGCGGTGGGAAGAGGGATGATCCAATCCGCTATTAACCAATTTTTTACGCAGATAACAATGGAAATTAATGATTTATCACATTAAATATGAATGGTATTAAGAAAATTACCCCGAAGCTAGAACGGAGTCATGCAATGCATAGTAGTACTCCTGAATTTATCCTGGTCCAGTACACTAGTGCGAACATTTCAAACTCGATTCTACCACACCCAACAGTATGGGTGCCATCTTTACCTTTGTGTGCAATGCTAACACTTCCTTTACCGAGACTAGTTTCCGCTCCTTTAATTTCCGTCGATCATCCCAAGACCCCGGAAATTTCTTTAATGTGTTGCTTAAGAGTATCCCAGGTCGCGGTAATTAGATAACCCACTAACTAAGCAACAATAATTAAAATTACGAAAGTGCATGGGAATTACGAAAACATTATCGCGGCACGTGAGAAGTTCTGAATCAGCCGGTTCGAATGCGATTCACACGCCATCCTCAACCTCACAATAAACTTTCGATTTCATCGCGGAATACAAACGAAAGTTTTCTCACTGGCGTCTGGCCTTAACGCTCGCCTCCTCGATGAAAAAACTCCCAATTTGAAGACGGCACTTGCCTTCTCGTAAACGCATAACATAATTAGGCGTACCGAGGAAATTGGTGGAATCTTTATAGTAACATTCTTTTCTAGCAAATAGGTACTAACCACTTACGAAAATAAAGATTAGCAAACATGATGGAATAAGGTGGAAACGGTAATTGTTTAAAAAAATGCTGTTGAAGCAAAGAATGAGAAGATCCGTTGAGAGTTCTAGCCTCTTGGGTGGAGGGAATGAAAAAGTAATCCTCAAAATAAACAGATTAAAAAGATATTGGTCTGTAATTCCAAAAATGAAGACAACGATAGAATAAAACTGGGGAAAAACACTTGAACAGGCGGAAGATTTGTCTCGCTTGGGAAGCAGGATTATCACCGACTAAAAAATCAACAAAGAGATAGTAAGCAGTAGAGATAGTAAGGAGATAGTAATTTCTATCAGAAGAAAATATGTTCAACTACTACTACTAAGTAAGCATTTGCAGAATACGATAACCTGGATATGATTTAAAGGTTTACCCCACACATGTAGATCACTTTTGTATGGATGATGAAAATGGACGGTAGCATAAAAATAGGAAATACGATGAGAGGCTATGGAGAAGCAGAATAAGAATTATGGAAACCAACTGGATCCAAAGAAGTGGTTAATGAACACACCCATCGAAGAGTGAATGAAGAGAACCGTTTAGAATAGACTGAAAATAAGGGAAAGAATGATAATTGGATGCAATATGGAGAAAAATAATCTCCTGAAGAACACCATGGAGTAGAAGAACTAGGAAAGAGAAAAAGTAAATAGGAATTCTAAAGGCCTGTTCACACGGGGCATTTATTGCTGCAATAATTGCCCCGTGTAAACGAGCCTTAAGGAAAAATTACAAAAGTGAAGAAGTGGAAGACAATACCGTAGGAGGTTGCGAGGGCTTGAATGATCCATATCAGATTGATTGTCAGATACTTTGGAGACCTGTTACTGATTAATTAAAATTTTTCGCAGCCAAGACGATAGATTTTAGATGCGAAATATGGCAACATTAGTACAAGAATTGATTTGTTCTCTGCGGGTATTTAACGATGGAGGAGTTGCGCTTAAAACTTGAACTTCTTCGTTTCACGTGAAAAAACCAATTAACTTCTGAAGTATTTCTTGCTTGGGAAATACATTACATGAACTCAAGGGTGAATTATTTAGGTGAAAAATCTGGGTTCACAAAAATGGAACGGAACTTATACACTGGAAGTGACAAGGCCAGAGGGGGGAAAGAACAAATCAATGCCAAGCCCATTGGGGAGGGGGGGGGGAGGGGACCGAAATTTGCGAAAGGTAATCATGAAACGCTCAAAGAGAAAGTCGCAGCGTGGGGGAGCGAGATAAATGGGAAAATTCAGAAAAGGGTGGGAAGAGGGTGAGAGGAAAATATCGCCCGACCGTAAGCTGTGGCAGAAGCATCGGACTTATTACTGGAAGGAGGGGGAGTTAGCAAAAGACTTTCGAGATTTTTTTCCCCTTAAACGATAAGAAATAAAGTAAAAATATTGGATCGATGTTTCATGGGTGGGGGAATGGGGCGTTGCTGGGGAAGCGAAGATGGAAAAAATGAGAATGAATAGGCGATACAGGAGAAGTGGCGGGAGGGGAAGTGGAGGGACAAGACAGCACGGGGAGGGAGGGAAGGGGCCTTCGGGAAAGACGGAATTCCGATCGAAGAATATGGGAAGAGGAGGGGAGAGACGAGGCCGCGGGATGTTGCGACAAATATATCCGCTACACCAAGTAAATGCGATGTAAATACTTCGAGTGACATTTATGTGGTTTTGCGACGCGCAATAAGAAGGTAATGCTGCGACGCAAGTCAATGTGTACCCGACGTTGTGGTATTTATACCATGCGAAATGTAAACGGAACGCGATCATTGGCGCTACGATGCAGACACAATTCCATCCGTCGACAATTCCATGATATACCAATTACGAGGCAATGCGGAGCTTACATTCGAGCGTAGCACAGCCAGAGGGAACGAGGAGAGGAAATGAGGGTAGAGATGGGAGAGGGAGGGCGGACCCTCAGATTGAGACGAGGACGGGGCTGGGGAACTTGCCTCGCACCATTACCCATTACTCCCGGAGCTCTAACTCTTCCCTCGCCCATCGCCATCGTTTCTCCCGCCTTCTCCCCCTTTCGGGACTCGGGAGACGGGGCCTGTTATCAGCCGAGAGAAAGGGAGAGAGAGGGAGGGGGGAAAATAAAAAAAAACCTGCACGGATCCCATCCATTTGTGTAGGCGTTCTAGCGCAGTGCGGGGCGTGACTCGGCTAAACGGGTAAATTGTCTCCAAAACCCAATTCCGTCTTCCGAAGAAACGGAAAGGCGCGCGAGCGTCCATCTCTTTAATAATACCATCCCTGGACAAGAATTCCACGACCCCGAAATAAAGCGAGGAGATGTCACGAGGCAAAAAAACTGGATTCCACGACAGGAGCAGTAGCCCATTATTATTAATTCATCCGTTCCCTTGTGGCCGAGGGGAATGCCGATAATTTTCACGCGCTTATATATTTTGTTTTAATCTAGTGTTGCAATAAAGTGCGGTATTTATCACCGACCGCGGACACATGGCAGGTAATATTGATTTTTTTAAATATCGCATGAATCACACGATAAGCATTCAACTTTCCAGTACACCGAGTTTATTCGCGCCAAATGTATTCGCCGTCATCGAGGTCGGAAGTTTATAAAAAAAAAGTGACCCGATTTTCTCCACAGCATGCCAACTAAATACTGTTTGCAATTGAATGTGCAAAGGAGGACAAGAATAATTAACTGGAAGTAAGAGATGATATAGAACAGAAAAAAAAACAAAACAAGCCCAAATTTTTCCCTTGGCCACATCCTTTTCGGCTACAGCGTAAATAAAACAGCACCAAGCAAAATAATTCAGCTGTCTCTTTTGATGCACCTTTGATTGAACGTTTGATTTTTAATCGGAGGAATGAGCGCGAAATTGCGATACTTCATTTACCAGAACCTATATGGAAAAGACCCCGTTATGAAACCCAAAGACCAACCTTCACTGCCATGCCCATGGTTCCTTGAAATTGCTTTCCTAAGGCAATAATATCCATTCGATTCATTTAACTATTACCGGTTAGAGCGACTTTCCCGAATCTTCAAAAAATACGGACTCCCACATTTCTCAAAAAACGTCCTTATGCACAGATGAATTGTTTTCATGCCTGCCAATCTTTAATGTCTTAGCTTTAACGTACATTCGTGCCGCCCATTTTAATTCATACCACTCTCATTGTCCAACTACAGTTCTTCCCTTTCATTAAAATAAAACATGACGGACCATTTCCTCCTTATTCCTTTAACATAATCTCTGAACCCTTCCAAAGAAAGAATGGCCCCACCAACGAAGAAACCAAAGCTTCGTATGCACGAAGGAGGGAGAGTTCAGGTGTCGTGAATCAAAACGAAATCGCAGGTATCTTGAAGAATGAACAAGAATGAATCAAGAATGAACCGTATTCGTGCATAATGATAATCCATGATTATACAAAATTGAGGAACCAGTGTCCCCACAGTACGGGATCGATACTTTACGGAAAGAGTCCACAGATTGAAGTGGGAGTTAAGACGCCGAATCCCACCTCCCAGCTTAAGAGAATAAAATTGTAAATCGGTGTGTAGGATACGGAAACAACACGAGGCACCTCACTCTTTACTTTAAAGTCACAGGAATTTCGGAACTTATCGTTCGATCTCCGTTCCATAGCGTACGTTAACTTCGAATCTGCTAAGTCGACGGCAAGGCCAGTTGAAGAAGCCAAAGAGTTGAGAAGCTGTGCACTTACTTCTGCTGCAGCGAAAGTTTCGAAGCATGGAATTAGGAATTAACAACAAAAGATAGTCCAACCATCCAAACATGCAAAACTCTCCGAATGTAATCTGATGCACAAGATCTTATTGGGTTTGGTTGATGAAACGAAAATAACCGGATGAGTGACCAAACCATTCGTTCCCTACCCTCCCTCGAACACACTTCCACGCAGGAGAGGAACAAACAAAGCATGAGAAAACAGAAAATCAGGCCCAGCCAAAGCTTTGAAGGTGAAGGGCTGCTCCCATTCGTTATCTTTGTAAGCGAATCCGCGCAAGTAAATAAAATTTCATCCCCATTAAACGACCCCAAACAAACAGTAAGCGTGCAAGATCGGCATTTCGCCGAGGAACGAGGAATTACCACCCTGAAATCAACACACTTTCATTATTCCTCGCTTATGATGCATTGAAAGATGCTTAATTTATCACACAACATTTTCTAGCATGGGAAATCTTTTCACGGAAGGTAATTTGACCAAATATCGGTCTTTAATTACTATTGATAATGGCAATCTAACGATGAGGGTAGGTTTATGATGAACACATAGCACTAGCATCACAACAATTCAGGCTACAATATTCCATCCTTCATTTCCACACGCTTTCTGCCAACCTTCATTCCATCCAACTAGCTTACCTAATCTTTTCATCCTTCTGCCGCGCCTACCCAACATTCTATCCTCTATCACATTGTTCAACAATCCATTACCTCTTAGTACGCCCTGCATCTACTTTTCCTGCCTTCTTTGGACATCCCGCTATAAAATTCTTTCCTCTCCTACCACGTCCAACAATACTTTATCCCTTCAAAAATATGACTGGCATAAAAATTAAATTTTTCTTAGGAGGGAAAAGTTTTCTTGCGACCGCCGACTTTCTTGGACAAGTGAACGATCCGCTCACTTGCATAACCTCCGGTTGCAGAATCGATTTCCGCTGAGAGCATTTGTGCTATCGGAAAGTGAAAAAGGGGAAGGTGCGATACCACCACAGCCTTAAGAGCGCCTTAAAAATTCAAGGGGGACCGTTAGGTATTTTCAAACACCCACAACAGGAAATTCTCACCAGGGAATTCTCACAAATAAATTCAACGCAATTTTTTCAAATAATTGGTAAGCCATGTCTTCACTAGAAATAGAATTGTGAATGCATTTCCACCTTTGAATGATCGTCGTCCTTTTACGAATGGAATGATGAAATGGGTTCTTCTGCTTGTTAATTTGGGGTTGTCACTGTCTCGATGATATTAGATCAAAGTCTCCCAAATAGGGTTACGGCGCGTGAACACACCACAGCGCACGTAACGCGTGAGATCACGAAAAATCGGTGGACGAGTCAGGCGCTGAGTACAGATGAAAATTGGAGAATAAAAACCAAAAGAACTTCCCAGTTAGGAGGATCGAATCCGATTTTCAGCTCCAACGCTCTTAGATCCTAGAAAAGCGAAATAATCAGACTAGTAGGAAAATAATTATATATAATTCAATTCCTTTATTACTGAAAAACTCTTGTGACTAATTGATAAACCTTAAACTTTCCTAATTGATAAACCTTAAACTTTCAGATTTTTCTTTCAATCGAAGTTACTAATATATAAATAAATATGATTTGAACAGTCGTACATCTCTTTTACCTATCCCATAGAATGACTTGCGTTGATAACTTTAAAAGTTCATAAAATCCGAAAGCTAACAATGTAGAATCGCAATCGATAAACGCACTATTGTTAGTTTTTCATCGAATATTTAACACGGTATTTATTTACTTTAAAGGAACAAGCTAAATGATTCTGGGATTATTTTACGTATTTCATAGGCGACATCCGATTATCAAGGCTATTGGTTTCAGATTTAGTCGTCACGTGCTTTAATAAAACTTATTTAAATTAATTCTCTAAGCAAGATTAAATCACGGAGATTGAACAGAATAATTACAATTCAGGCATAACGCAACGTGTCTAAGAGAATGCACAACAAGGTGTTGAAAGATAGTCTTAGAAACATAGAGTTGCGTTCAATAAAACACTACAAGCTCAAAACACTAACCGACAAGAAAATAAACCAACTAACAATTTGAATTCTAGAAAAAATTTGTTAGAATTTGTAGCGCTGAAACACTTACGTTGGAATGCTGTACATATTAATATTATATTGCTGGCGATGCGGCATGAGTTTAAATTTGGTCGTGCATATGCTTGCATAGTACATGCCTAACATTTATCCAATGCAGAGACGCAATCTAAATGAGACCACAGCGTGAAGGAAGCTCTTTTCAAGTCTAGTGGATTTATTTCATCACTGGTTTATTCTTATGTTGTGAACGCTCCATTTTGCTGATCGATTTGAAGAAATAGATAATGAGTTTTCTTAGACATCACAATATATGAGAGCAATCGACATTTTGACGTGGGCGAGTACAACAACACCGAAAACACTTAGTGCCACTCTTCATCGATCCAGGGTCGATATATGAAGGTACAATGGAGCTTAAAACCGAAAGACAGAAAGCCGTGTTTCTAAATATGGCACCTATTCAATCAACATCAGCAAGGCATGGCAACCCAGAAACACTGTACAAAAATAATTCTCCTCCCGAAAAATGGCTTAGGTAAATCAAGATGAAATAGGTTCTTGAGTTTCATTAACAAAAATAAAGAGTAATTCAAAAATGTGACGCCATTATGCTGACAAAGTCAACATTTAATGCAACATTTTAATTCTCACCGACATTTGTTATGGACATCACCAAAAATGCATAAATACTTCGCCAGCATTTGTTTCGGTATAGAGACAAAGTTGCCGTCAAATGCTATTCAGGGTAATGTTTCTCGGATAAACTAAAAACGTAATATATTAAAAGTTCACATACAGGTCTCTAACCCTAAAAGAAAGTCGGTGGCAGTAGATCTCACGCATAACGAGCTTAGGTATTTTTCGTTTCTCATATCTTATCTACCTAATGATTTGGGAAGTTATGGTGACCATAAAATTGCAAGTGACTCTGGTACGAAAATCACGAGGCAATTAAGGATTCGTTAAAGGAAAGAAAAAGAGAGACATCTCTTCAATTCCAACATGATTTCGTCAAGAGAATCATACTCTAATTAAAATATTTGAGGAATAAGGAATTTTATTCCTTTTCCTTCCAGAATGGAAAAGTTCCAAAAAGTACAATCGTGAATCTTATCAACCATACTCTGTCACCCTTAAGTAGAACAAAGCAGATTTTTGGAGGAAGCTTACACATGTAACTTTTGAATTAGTAAGCAATGAAAACGTGTCGTTATCCAGTTTGAGTCTAACGACCTCAATTTTTTCTTACCACCCTTTAATACCTAACCGTTGTGAGAGTCCCTGCCTGAGTTTCTATATGATACTAAGTGTCGTAAATTTATTGAATTGTTTATATTTATTTAATGGATTGTGAAAAAATGTAATTTGGACTACATTTTAGTGGATCAAATCACTCACTTGTCTACCCTTCGCCAACAATGAAGCTGAAATTTACTAATTGAAATTGGAACGCAGATGAATTTTGCCACTGGTTTGAACAATTTTAAAAGCTCCGCTTTGATAATAATCACCAAAGTCTTAAAGCCCTCTTCATCACCGACGTATTCCTCCTGTTGAAAATTAAATATCTTCATCATACTATAATTTAGATGCATAACGGGCCATTCGGACGAGTGGGCCCATAATTAGAATCTGAGGTTCTGTGATACGGTCGACGGGGCATTCGAACGGAGGAGGATTGCCACCCACATACGACCACGGGCGTCATTTGGATCACCAGGGTCCTCATTTTGGCCCCCGAAAGACTAAGAACGAGATACATCGGACGAAGCTTCTACAACCTCGAGAGATGTATTGATTTAAGCGAATGATATTCCTTGAATCCAAAATAAAAGTTTTGACAATTTAATAATGATTTAAATTGGCGAATTTGTAAAGAGTAAACAAACACCTACGTCCATTCTTCTTGAAATTATAGAGTAACCAACATTTGGTTACTCTATGGTGAAAGTAACACTTTTAATTTTACCATTTATGGACCGATCCTTTTGATAGCCCTTAAATGGATTTCAGGAGAAAAAGAATTCGGCAACACTGTTGGGAACATGTTAAAAAAAAAAGTACTTGAAAGAGGAGGCGCATCGATTGAATTGGGTGACGCATACACATGGGAATTGTGGTGGACGTACCTACTCAAAAGTTACTCCCCGAATGATCGAAAGGGCCATTTACAGAGTAACTGAGCAACAGTTTTTCTTTCTTCTTTTTTTTAAGCGTAGACCAACACGCGACGGGCGATCAAGATCCCACAGGAGATTAACGAACACGTCAGTGGGAGCGACACACGGTAGGAGCGAGTGAGGAAACTGGTAGAAAGGGTGTGGCGCGGCGCATTGTTGGGTACATGCACTCACATTTACCAAGGGGAGGGAGTTTTGGAAAATTAATTACACAAATGTTGCAGGGAAAAAAGGCCATTTTCAGTTTTAAGTTACGGTCCATCTCATTCACACACAACTCTGCCCTTCAAAAGTCCACATGGAAAATGACGATTGAGAGGAAAACTTAAAATTTGCAACCTAAAAATGTGCTAATTTATGGCTCTGAAAACAACGAATAACAGATTGGAGTTTTCGAAACCGGATTTCCTTTTAGCTTTATTCATATGCATACAATTTTCGTACTTTTTAAAGTGTCAGGCAGGTGTTTTCGCAAGAAATATCGACTAAAAGTTGAAATTCGTTAGGTAACAGACTGAATTTTGTTTGAGAATATCGGATTACCCGCATTTGAATCAACGAGTTTATTTTAAACTATGGTTCAATAGAAGAGTGACTTCATTGGATTTCTTCGAGCCTGAATTAGGAAGAGCACATGGCTTGGGCTCCAATCCGGGTTAGACAATAAAAGTAGGATCCGCAAATTTTATTCTCAACTTGTAACACGTCTTCAGTCCCTAATTCAAATAGGGATTAGCGAAAACACTAGAAAGCTAAACAAGAGAAAACTTTCCTGCTCAAGAATTTGTATTCTGTAATGGCGGTGGTCAGCATCTTAAGGACCACGAAGTTAATCAATCAGGCAGGAGCGTGATACGACTTTAATTCTACCGAAACACCTTTTTGGCTAATTATGGAACGCCAATTGTGTTTATGCTAATTCATATTTCAGTATTTAATAGTCTTCCCTTTCACATAATATAGATTTGTCCAATCCTTCCCTCACATAGATTAAATATTTGCAAGATAAAAAAGGCCAGATAACGTAGGTGTCATAGGAATAAAAATGGTAGGTTTCAAAATGACGTATGAGTATTAATGACGGAAATTAAAATCACGGAATGTAGATTAATTCCAGAGTTGAAGACGAAAAACACAATGCACTACTTAACCGTGTTAGACGGGACCCTGTGCCACAGAATATTCAATAATTAAAAACGAACAAGTCTTTACTGATAAATCTTCATGCATATCCACATAATATGTACCAATGGATGATACCTAGTGGCTGAAATGCAGGTTGTATTTCAATGCGAGGTGTACAACTCATGCTTATTATTAGGTATTGAATCTTCTAACTAACTGTTAATACAAATACTTTCCAATGATGTTGCCAACAACGGAGCCGGATGCCAGAACCACAATGTTCCACACTGTGCCACTCGGAGCTGAAAGTCACAATGGTACGAAAACCTTCGCTAGAATTTGACGCTATTGACTACCGAATGTGATGCACGGGCTTTCATTACATCATAGGAACACACGAAACATCGTCGTATTCAAATATTAACTCCTCTTTTGCATAAGGATACTATGTAGGCACCTACATACCGCTAAAACTAAAACGTAGAAGAAAATTATAAGAGGCAAATAATAAGCGTCATCCATTTTTTCAACGTTCTCATATTTTCAGATATTTGCATGAAAACCCTTAATTAATGTTTAAGGGTGATGCTTTACACGAAAGAGCCATAGTGCATAGAATAAGAAGACGGGGCACGCTGCATGCTGTTAGTTTCCACACGAACCCAAGACGAATGAATCAGCATGCCTACATTCCGGATTCAAAACCAGCACCGTATTAGCATGAAAGCCGCATTACACATTAAACCAAGACACTGGCACGAGCCTTCCACATTGCCCTTGCAAATTTAATAGGGAGGCACTGTCACGACTACTATAATACAGGATCCACACGCCGAGCCCAACGCGGCTATGCAGGGATAAGTTCCCCTCGCAGGAGCAGTTCACGAGCATATGCACCTGTCGGTGTCACTCCCAACCCCCGAAGGGTGGGTTTCGTGCACGCCGAGGGTCCTTCGTGCTCGCAGGACACGGTTCGTCATCAAATGCGTCGATGTCCACGCGACATTATGGACTTGAAAGCACAGAAGCTACATCAGTTATACAAGCAGGGCCGTTCCAGGGAGGTCAATTAGTGCATTTGAGATGCACTACATGAAACGTGGGACCTCGATTCAAAGAAGAATACTTAAGTGATGAGAAAATGAGATCGGGCATATCG
>LYUA01000272.1:75200-87740 GCA_002093875.1 Calopteryx splendens | reverse complement strand
GGGGGGGGGGGGGGGGGGGGGAGAGAAGGGGTCTTGAGATAGGTATGACGGATAGAAGAAGAGAACAAGACGCGAGGACGGAAAACGGCGGCGGAAAGGGGTGTGACCAAAAGGGTTCAGTGAGCGAAGGGAGGGCCGTTGAAATGCTGCACGCGGTCCGGATCGCGGGCGCAGAGGCGTCAGAATTAATACGAAAGGGCGGGGACGTGACGGGTGAAGAGAGGTTCGACGGTCGGGAGGATTTTGTGAAAAGCGAACCAGGAGACAGTCTAGGAACTCACCCTGGCAAGGAGTCTCACGTCTTCAAAGACATTAACGTCTTCTGAACGTCGGATATTTATTAAGAAAAATGTACTACATAGCAATTACTCCAAACAGCAAAACTTTGAGAGTCATTTTAAAGCATAGGTATTTTGATGGCATAGACACAGGAAAATCAAAACTAATCACGACAGTCAACACTAACGGTGCAAACAGATCGACGCTGAAAGCTCAACTTTTGTTACATCTGGGGGGACTAGTTATCCATAGGTGTTCATCCACAGTCCACAGTCGAAATGGGAACCCAGGCAGAACCCTCTGCTTCATTAGAGTTGAAGCAAGGAGTTAAAAGAAGAGGTTGTGAAGTGTGTCTGAAAACGTTCGTACTCACCAGAGAAAGCCAAGGTTAGCCAACCTAATTTCAGCTTTTAGCGACCACCGGCACGATGCAGACTGCAGAGATTTTTTTATGCTTGTACTTATTATACAAATATTTTAACATGTGATCCTTTATTACAATTAAAAAATACTAACAGTTAAGGGCGCCAAAATTTTATCTCAGCTTCTGATCTTACTCCTGTATCAAGCACCAAGGTTACCCTGAAGTGTTGACAATTCATTTGAAATCAAACATTCAATAACATCACCTCCAACGCTGGAGAAGAAGGAAAAAACAACATGGAAAAACATCGGAACCCTTCTTAAGGACTCAACCGTAAAGACTGCTTATAGTGTCCAATATTTTCTCAGCCTCGCGAGAGCCCGCATCAAAGTTCTCACAACCAGAATGGTAGGTATAATGCATCTTTCAAATAAAAAAATAAAAGAAGTGGCATCGTTAAATTCCGTTGTGTTTAAAGGCATTATCTTAAAGAATGGAAATTGAATACCAGAGAAACCATGAAAGTATTACCGTAGATATTTATGTCATAGATAAAAAAATATGGTGGGGTTCCGTAAATTCGACAACCCAAAGGTCCCGACCCCATTTAGGGCCGTGGAAGAAGTTCGGTGGGTCACGAGGGAATGAGAAATAATTGCTTGATGCTGTAGTTACACTGTCGATTGTGTAATCGGTGACACCGTCTCGTCCACATTTTAGCACAATTAACGTCATCACTTAGGATAAAATACATAAAATGTTGTAGTACAATCTGTATAGTTATTTTGATCTAATCCTCCGCCTACGATGGCTTTTAATACACACGTTACTTAAAATTGTTCCTCATTTTCCTGTACGAAACCATTTGAGTTCAATCCGTGGACAGTGAAGCCTAAGAAAGAGAGAGTATACATAACAGTCTTAAATGCTTTCACCATTTTGTTTTTTATGATGCTCGTATGTCAATATTTCTTAGACAAACAATGGCTAACTAATCCTAGTTATCTTTCCTCATGACCAAAATATGAGTTTGCAGGTTCATTGTATACATTTTTACTCTCAGTAACAAAAAGGAACCCATTTTGAGCAACAACATTAAAACTAAAACTTCACCTTACCTACCCGAAATATCTAATATAAAATATTAATGAAATTTCCAGAGGAAGAGTTTATTTGGATCCATAACCTTTAACGTTTGAATAATTACTCTGTTAAGGAAGAAAAAAAATAGATTAACTTAGTCTGAGATGAAACTCTACACAAAATATTTAAAAAGACGACGGCCGAAAACTTTTGGACTTCCATCAAAAGCAAGTATCCAGATATTTTTCAAAATCTCTTTCACTGCTTCCTTTTCGTTCAACGTATCTTTGCGAAGCTGCCTTTTATTGCCTCAGTATTATCAAGGCAAAGCATCTTTCTAGCCTCGACGTACCACTAGATTTACGATACACAATGTCAAATATATTACCAAACTTCCGATGAAATTCTGCCGACTATCCAGGCTAATGTTTTCATTTTATTAACGTTTTTTTTAAACGTGCTATAGATAACCGTACAAAGAGTGCCGCCCGCCAAATTTTCAATCGATCTCGCTGTTTATTTGAGATAAAATGAAGCATGTCATAAGGATAAAATTTCGTGGCAATTTTTATGAAGGCTCAATGACAGAACATCTGCGTGGGGTGTCAAAAAACGCCATGCCAATCGGGCGATGGAAAAGTAATGATCGGTTGATCAAGTGCAGATCTAAAAAAATCATCTAGGGCGCTCATAAAATTCCATTCACCGCTCAGGTCTAGCGGTAAATTAAAGACGTGGGTGGGAAATAACCCTCCATCCGACCCTCCCTCCCGCGGCCGCTTGAATTCCTCGACGCAATAAGCGAGGCACGATTAGCAAAACAATTTCAGGGGAACGCCGCAGCCAAGGCACACCGGGGGACCTTGGTGCCGTATGGGGGGGGGGAGGGAGAGTTATGAGATTTCGCGTAGGATGGAGGGCGAGAAAGGGAGAGGAGCCAAAGAAATGACGGGAAAGGGCGCCTTGGAGGGCGAGCGTCATACCAGGGGCGGCCGGAGAACGAAATGAATATTTCACGAGGATTTTCGAAGCATGCGTCGCCGGGGATGCCAGAACTTATGAGCTCCAAAATTACCATTTGTTTCCGAATGGACAGACAGCCGTGGGTGTCACAAAGAGGGAGATGATTAACTCTGATAAAAGATGATCACGCCGGTGTTGAGTAAATGAACGGGGACGCGTACCAGTCAGATTTCGTCAAATTTCTCGCAACCAGGCCCCCTGAAACACGGGATGGGATTCGCAGAGAAGTGAGTGTAAGTTTTTATGTGATGACCCTTTTGAAACTAATGGGAGAAAGTTCGCTAAACTAATTCCACCAGTCAAATTTCGCGGTGAGTAATAATTTACCGACGAGGCACCTCTATTGCTAACATGCTTTGCGTTAAAAACTCAAATTATGTTTCCAAAAAACTCAACTGATAAGAGCCACAATTAACAGTTTCAAAATATGCCAAATAAACTTTTAAGCACCTGGATCACGAATAGCACGGAACTTTTACAATTAAAAAAACTTTGTTATGCCATGATTACAGTTAGCCCCATATTATTGCTTGAAAATATAGCACGGAAATAGTTTTTACCACAGAAAATGCATTCAGAGCACGAAGCGGAATATTTGAAGCAAAGACTATCAACTGATACACATTCGCCAATGCAGACGCTAACCCATTTCGTTTATCTCGGCGATGAGAATGGCCAGAGAAATGCCAAATTACTAGAGGCACAAAAAAATAAAAATGCCGTGGGAGGAAGAAAAATCAGTATTGCGAGGGTTTTTATACCATTGCGGGACCTCGTCTCGGAAAATATGTGGCAATAAAGTCAAGGATGAAGGGAACATAAAATTGGGGAACAGAAACGGGACATTGGGATAGCTTGGAGTGGGGATGGGGGAGAAGGGGCCGGAGTCGGTTAACGGGGGTCGGGGGAGGAGAAGAAAAACAATCATGACATCTGAGAGAGAAGGGGAAACACAAGGAGAGAGGGGAGGGAGAAAGAGAAAGGGTTAAGGGCAAGGAGTTTGGGCAGGAATAAGGATCGGCCTTTGAAAGCAAGGAATCAATAAGAGGCTAAGGACTAGAGGGGGATGCGGGCCTGGAAGTAGACGAACGTTCAATACCAGTATTTAAGGCAACGCCTTCGAAAATGGCGCCTCCCCTTGAAATATACGTCTGCATTACCTACTCCTTTTCCAATTTCTTGTTTTGAACATGCTGAATTCTTATTCGAATGTGCTCTTCGCGATTTATGTCACTGACTGTATGAAATTATTTGAACCGAAAAGAATCAAATACGAGGTCACCCGAGACAATCCCGGGGACCGCGTTTTTTCCAGCGAGTGCAAAGAAGAAAATAATGCATAGGAAGCCAGGCCTCATAAGAACATTCTTCGAGCATGTCAAAGACATTTTTTCTACCTAGTCAATCATCTCTTTCTGAAATGACAAGAAAAACTGGCATTTAGCAACATTTCAAACATAGTTTCGGAAGAAATTAGACCAATAAAGGATAAAACAAGGGCTTGTTATAAAAAGAGGCGACTTAGCGAGACATGAGAACAAGACGCTCGAATAATGGAGATCGAGCGAGAGAGGAGGAAACGTATTCAACCCGAATTCGGCGAGCTAAAGACATTGGCGCAGGATTATCTTGGAAGGAAAACTATGCACCAGCTCAACCCGTACTGAACGTGCAAGGAGAATGAATTAAAGGACTCAAATCAGCCAAGTGCGACTCCTTCCAAGCCGTCAAAAGCATTAACGCCGACTGAGGGAACAGCGACGGATGATTAATACACACAATGGGCAAATCTCGGATTTAATTGAGAAATCGTGGCGATGAAAAGCCCTCCCACCTCCATCCTGCTCAAAGGCCATGGCCATCTGCTGATGGAGAAATTTCGCTATAAATGCGGGAAGGGGAAACTTTGGGGAAGATACAAAAGCTATTTTCGCGCTATTTGTCACTGAAAATCCACGAACAATAGGTAGTAATCGGATCTAAAGGAACCCTTGATATGTTCACGGATTAGGCATGACAGTAAATCCCTTCTTCCTCGATTTACGGTCCCCAAAGTACATTAAGCAGAAGCACTAATAGTGGCGCGGGCAATCAAGGATTTAACAAGAGAAATAATTCTATGAAAAACGGTAAAGCAGAATGAACTGCATTCTAGCTTTAAAAATTTGAGTTGAAACAACCAAAAAGTCAGTGAAACCAACCTATGGCAAAAGTTAAAGCCCAAACCACGTAAATGGATGGATTTTAATTAGTTATTTTTAATCCATAAAATGACTCATCCCTTTATCTTATTAGTAAACACATCATTGTTTAAATAATTGACACTCATCTTAGAGTACTCCTGTGAACAGTTTCGCTTCTGTGGTCACCATGAAAATCACCATTTAAAGCATTTACAAATAAGTTCTCAATAGTAAAATGTAAGAATATGCTGATTTTACGCCAATAATCATGCCTCTAAAATTCAACCATGCAGAGCATTGATTCTTCAAATTATTTTCATTTCAGTGCGCTCCATTCAGGGCACATGCGCCTTTGGTTGGCTCTTCACAATTAACTAAGTACGGACAGGATGAATAAAATCAGATGTAAGAATGATTCCTTGAGAATTTACTATAACCGCTGCAAAATACTCCTTATTCATTAACCAATGCAGATTTTCTTTAAATCGTTTACCACGAGATGACCAGCGCCAGGAAAAAAATTCATGGCTTACGCCCAACCGTGGTTTTATTATTTAAATTCTCTTCAGTTGGAAAACCAAAGCCACTATAAACGGTTTAACAGGACATCTATAAGATCCCTAGTGGTGCTAAGCACATATAAGCATGAGCATAATATATTGCTCTATAAATAAGCCCTGCATTTAGAAGGAAAAATAAGTAAATATATGGTATACTTAACGGGAAAAATGAAAAGCTTGAAATCTTAACGTGCTGTCAACAAAAGAATGGAAAGATATTGAATGGTTAAATAGACAAGTAAAAAGATTAGATAAGTAGTTTACCGTGGAACTACTGAAGACGGAGACCAAAAGTAGACGCAAATAAAAAAAGAGGAAACAAAGTGAATGAAGATGTTCTGAAAGACAACAATTTACTAGAACACAGGAAAAGGAATTATGGTTTGGAAATACTTATTGAAACCGTACGCGATTTAAAAGGTTCATTGAAAAATGTATGAAGAAAGCAAACGGAAAGTGGAGCACAACGGAAAGTTGCAATGAGCCAGATCTAGGACTATTCATAAACGAATATCGGAAATAAAGAAGGGGATGATGATATGCAATATAACTACAGAGTTGCAAATAAATGTCACTGCCAAAGTACTGTGTTAGTTGCACATATTTCGATAACAAATGCACGGAATGGATAAGAAACAAAGACCAAACGAACAACAAGGTCACACTTTCGATGTGGCATCGACTGCAGCATCCAACATTCATCACCACCCTTTCACGGATTCAGCAAATGCACATACACACCTACCACGCTCACCCTATGGCTTCCATTATGACCGCATTTCTCCCGAATAAGTCTGGTTCTATTCCACTCTATCTCACATGCACGCTCGGAAGTTTGAAATCGAAGTCCGAAAGAAGAGGCATCCAGACCCGCCTCCGCCTTGTTTTATGTACTCGGAGCGCTTAAGGAAGCCGCCGCCTGGATAATACCACAGAAGCAATCGCGGAAGATTTTGCCGGCAGGAGATAAGCAGGCTCTCGGAGGACAGAAGGGCGACCTGGGGAAGGAGGGGGTGGGAGTGGCGGCATCCCATGCTTTTTTCGCACCCCGGACCCTAACTCCCGCTTAGCAACGACAGAGCCGGCTGGCGCTCCGGTGAAACGCGGGTGCGCTTTCAAGCCGCCTTTTTTCATTCGCATCCCAAAGGTTTCGGCGAGACGATGAATTTTAACCCGCACATGTGCATTGGGCGACCAGACCTCTGTTCTGCAGGGTTCGTAAGTACGTTGGACTCAGTGGACTACGGGAAAGAGGAACGCGAGTGGCATGGGATGATATAGACACTTACGAAGGGGCTGGCTGTATGAGGCGTGAGGAAAGGCGGATGAGGACCATTAACCAACTAAATTATTATACTGAACCTAAAGATTTGTCAAAATGGCCGTCAAAAATTATCTATTAAACATGCACATCATGTCCTTCACGGAGGTAGACTAAATGTAGTGGAAGAGATATACATATATATGTATATTCACCGGGATATATGTTTTCGCCGAATGGCGGGTTTTTGTGCATGAATGAAAAAAATATAGGCATAATATTTATTTATTTATTTGAAGGGTAAAAAGCATATCAACTTTTCAATTTTGAACTTTATTTCACTAAAATGTTGACTGACTAGGGAACTATTTCGCTTCAAATGAACGATTTATTCACCAGTGAAATAAAGTTCCCTTAAGAGTGGATAAGTGCTAAGTTATTTACTCTTCACACATACATCATCTATTAACTAGTAGGTTATCAACATGATGGGAATTCAACGTGTCCTGAAGAGTATCCCACAAGGGCGATCGGTGGGAATCGCCCTCGTCGCATGCGTTTGAATATATAGCCTCATGGATGAAAAATACCATGGCAGGTATTACCAATGCAAAAAAATTAAACTACCACGGGCATTAAATAGAGCGATCAGAGCTAAAAATAAGCTGCACGTTTTGGAACACAAATGGAGCAGCTTAAAAACAAATAATAATAATATACATGCGGATTTAAAACGGAATAAAAAATACAGAAGGCTTGAGGAAATGACAGGAATATGAAAGATGAGAAAAGACCATAGCTAAATTGATTATGGATCGCACCGTTCCCCTTCCCTCCCCAACGCCATCTTCGAATGCACCCTAGGGCGAGGATGTAAGCGGGGGAAGTGCAGGGCGACGCTGGGAAATAAGGGGGGGGGTGAGACTGGAGAAAAGGAAATGAAAAATTCAAATGCTCTTAGGCGGAGATGCGAGCGGCCAATTGAATTTCGGAAATTCGAGCGAGATTTTGAGATCTGCCCGTATCGCAGGATGCAACGAACGTCTGTTCCCCCACCCCGATTCATTTTTTTCCACTCCGAAAACTCTTGTTGAGCCCATGTGCTCTGAAATGGAGACATGCCACCGACCGAATCCCTTCCCGCCCTTCCTGTCCCAATCAACGCCTGGGACCCGACAATTTCCCGTGTAATCGATAAACACGGCGGAACCAAAACTCCCATCCATAATCTCGTTGGGCCACACAAAATGACTCATCAACGACTCTCGTAAAACGTTTTGGACAGCATGTACGAAGGGTCCCTCTACGAAAACATAACGCTTCCCGTGCAGCCAATTACTACAGCGCTAAACTCAATCAGCGACAAATTTGGTGAACTCTGGATTGGAAGTGTCAAAAGTATGAGCTCATCTTCAATCGAAGGCCTCAGAGCGGGAGTCTGTTCAGTATACCCGGATCACCTAGATGCCCTGCATAGGCAAGTAAAACATGAAAATATTTACACTCAGAAAGTGTAATCCATAATTAGATTTTTTTATGACCTGCTATATAAATTATTTTCCTTATATATGCTTATAAATGCTTTTCTTTTTCGGCATTATACAAGTTGTAACGCGTAACCTGTTGCTATGCTACAAGGGTAAATTACTAGAAATGGTATTCAACCTAACTTAAGCGCGTACCTCTCCAGTACTTATTTTTGAAAGTAGAACTAAAAATGAAGAAATCTAAATGAAATCAGATCTGACATTAAACATGTCTACATGTTTATGACACATTCACAGCAATGTTCGTACTTTTCGAGTCGAAATCTCATTCATCTTAAGCATTCCTCTATTAGCAAAAGGCCGATTGGGCAGACGCAAGTTATAGGACGGCCGTGAGTTTATTCTGGCGAGTGTAGACGCAGTTGGACCGAAATTAAGGTCCAAAAAATATGTCAATGGGTTTCTCAATGTTTTTATCAGCATGAATGCGAGCTCTACAACTTTTTCATCCCTCAAAACGAAGTCAATGGCAAAAAAAACCCAGATTCACCCACTTCATTACACAAAAACAGGAGCAAGGCCTTTAAAAGAGAGACAGCCTCACACTTTCCAAGTTACTGCATCCGAGGAATGAGGGCAACGTCTTCTTAGAAATCTGCCGACTGAAGTGTAACTCTTACTTGGAAGGCACCTTATAACGTACTGGCTACTCCCATGATAATATTCCCTTTTATGAACAACTGTTTTGTACAGAGAATTTGTAAATGTGACAAAAAACGATACTACTCAATGCATGCATTATAATGTAGATTTGGTAAAAAATTATTTTCAAAACAAGCAGAATCGAGTTAAAAACGTTCCATAAACAGAGAAGGCCTCTTTTTCATTGAGCAAAGCAAAATTCCTGCCTTAGTAATAGCATAGAGAAAATAATAGTAAGAAGCAGGTATTTATTTACTCTATGGCAATAGTTTTAACGGTAGGGATGACGAAACGTACGCCAGTAAATTCAATAATCGTTTTTGTTGCATCACCTGGGTCACTGATACCGGAGTGCATAATTATTTCATTCATTCATGATGAGGCCAGTATGGCTCATTTTTACTTCAAAACTAACATGAATAATGTAACATCATAACACTTTTAAGCAGGATGGAATGAGAGCTCGCCCTGAAGCCGACCAGGATGTAGAATGAATCTTTGAAAGAATCGACCTCAGCACAATCCAAGAAGAGCGCAAGCTATTTGACGGAATGGTACTGGAACAGATTTGTGACAAGTTGAATTCCCCACGCGAAGGAAGAGCGCCGAAAATGAGGTCGAAATTGAAGAATAAAAAAGTCATTCAAGCGAAATATTGATCGAGAGCATCAAGATCGTATTAAGCTTCGAAAAACCGTTTGAGAAATTGTCAGGCCGGTAGTCGGAACCTCAGGCAGACATCAGACCGACGGTTAAGTACATCTACTTGGAGTTCATGCCCCGGTTTGGTCAATGGATAGTCCTTTTTCCATTCGATTCTTATCCCAGCATTTCTTATTCGACCCAAATAACAGGTCACGAATGAGACACGCTCTTTAACCGAACACCAATCACTGCCGGCCACAACGTAAACCGAACACGCTCACGAGCCATCACGGAAGAAAACAGACTAGCCGGTAAGAAGTATTAATTAAAACAGGCAACAATAACTTACGCATGCCACTACTGCGTATCTACTTTTCGGAAAAAAACCAAGGGCGGCTGAACTTAAGAGCAAAGGAAACATAACGGGAGGATTGAAAGAAAGTTAAATATAAATCGAGGACCATCAACCGCTCCTTTGAGGGGGCCTCCATGCTGCAAGGACGCCGGCCGGAGAGACTCACAGGAGCCAAGATCCGCTGTATCATAATTATCTCGCCGTCTAATCAGATGCAGGATCGACGGATGGTACGAAAGAGACTACATTGAGTCATGGGAGGGAGTGTGACCAAAAATGAATCCAAGCTGTTTTCAGACTTTTTTAACCCCTCTCCATTTCCACACACTGTCACGCTAGAGCGGAAACCTATCCTCCCCCAAAACG
Source organism: Calopteryx splendens (assembly GCA_002093875.1). Classification (NCBI taxonomy): domain Eukaryota; kingdom Metazoa; phylum Arthropoda; class Insecta; order Odonata; family Calopterygidae; genus Calopteryx; species Calopteryx splendens. The sequence continues at coordinate 77,432 of LYUA01000272.1, read as the reverse complement.
TTCCCCCAATTCTATCATTAAATCCCCTATTCTGAATTGATATTAACTGACAAGGGCAACCAACATGATCGCTGGATGATCACTAAGCATTGTAGGTGATTGGGGTTTGATAAGTGATGGTGGAGCTCACCTATTACTCGGCCCTTCTGCGCATGAAATTCACACATCAGGGCGAAGAAGACCATTTTCTTTACCGTAACCACCTGCGGTTACTTAGGAAGATTTGGTACCCGAGTACACAGCTTGAGTGGAGTGTTCAGAGGTGTCACTCAGATTCGAACCCGGAGAATCCAGTCGCCGAACACCCTTAACTATCTAACTACCACGCCGGCATAAGAAGTTTAAAAAACATCAAGAGCAAAATTTGCGGACAAGGGTCGATAATAATATAGTGCAACCTCTTTACGCAATAGCACGCTGTTAATAATGTCTGCTACGCTGTGATATCCTCAATGATAGTGGAAGTTAATGCAAGGGAGATTAAATTATTAAGATATTTTATATTATATATAAACGAAAGTGACGTCAATATTTAAACGCCCCTCCACAAACCCTCGTCGCGAATAGGCAAAGTGGGGAAAAACACCCCCACGTTCTCCCTCCCCAAAGAATGTGCCATTTGCGGACCACCACCCACGGAAAGGACACCAAAGCGACGACTGCCACACCTCCATTCCCTTCTTACAAGGGATAAGAACAGTCACAGCAAACCCGTGACTCCACTAAATGGAGAGGGTGGAGGGAGAGGGTGTTTTTTGGCCGCGATCGAGAGGGGCGCGGCTTCGGAATGACCCCCGGTGGCGTCGGGCGGCAGACGACGCCGGAATCCGTCGCCCCAGCCATCGAGATCGATACGGGGTCGGAGGTGGCGGTGGTGGTAGTGGCGGTGGTGGTAGTGGCGGCGGTGAGGGAGATGGAAACCCAATCCAACCCCATTAAAATCCCCCTCTCGGTGCACCGCTCCTTCCGTGATCCGCCCCGCTCCCGAATGCCTTTCGAAACTCTCCCGCGCCCTCCACGCGAACGCCTCCAAGGAATACCCACCTCGGCCCCTCGACACGTCCCTCTCCCCGCGGGAAGGGATTTGAGGTAGGCCTCACGATCGAAGCGGGGGAGAGCGAGCAAAAGAAAAGTTCGGCATTTTTGGGCGGAGCGGGTGGCAGAGCACCCCCTCGCTTTTATGACTGGATTCCGAGGTGAACTGAATGAGATGAGCATCTGCCAGAATTCGCCCCTCCTTCATCGGCTGGAGATAAGACCTCTCTCTTGGGATAACGGAGGCTAAATGGGATGCACCCCCATGAAATTGCTCCGGCGAGACGGAGGGATGAGTATACATTATTGAATGCCGAAAAACGCTGGCGCGATGAAGACGACTCCCGGGCGGGGATGGCACAATGCAGCGAATGGATAACGAGTACTTTTGTTCAACTTTGGGCACACAAAATACCGAAAAAGGTCCCGGAGTGACTCGAAGGCCTTTACTTTTTTTTCTAGGTACCAAGTAATACATCCTGAGGTGAGTGCTCAGGGACAAATGTTAATCGAACTAATGGGGTTAGTATGGGGTGCCTATTACGGAACCTTTTCATGGTACACGTAATGAGAGAAATAGCTTTCATTGTTATGGCAATTCTCCCGTGGTAGCTAACCTCGTGTGAGCTGCATACTAGACGTTCAGCTCTAGTAGTATCTATCATTATTCCTAGAGGAAATTGGGTTTTCAGGTATTGAAGGGAAATACGTAAGAAGAGATTAGCAGCATGAAATATAGTTTTAACAACTTTTCTCGCTCCCCTTTTTAATTGAGAGTGGCGTACCATTACGTCAATATTCGTCAATTCCGTTTACCATCATTTAAGAGAAACTAATCGGTAACCTTGTATGAAGAGCCTCGTATTCCTTTAAATATATGATATATTATCATTTAAACGCCTGATGAAGTCATTCAGAAGAGAGACTATATGCATGGAACAAGTAATGAAAGGCGCCAAGGGAAGAATAAACGGTACGATTTAAAGAGGTTGGAGGACAGGAGAATTGAGCAAAGATCTATGTCAAACCAATCTTAATTCCGTCTGTACTGCAGGATTTTAAAAACTATTTTCATCGAGTACAAAAAATTTATTTTTAAATATTTAAAAATATCTTTATAGTATTATAATAGTGAATAACGGACACTAAAGAACAAATAAAGTGATATCAACGAGGGTTGATTTGTTATTACCAAAA
>LYUA01000271.1:514354-527559 GCA_002093875.1 Calopteryx splendens | reverse complement strand
TTATATGTGAAGGTTCAACCTCCGCTTTTGCATGGACTATTAAAACTTTTGTTCCTTTTGAGTAGCCTACTTAGTGAGGATGCATTTTATATGCCGGTGGGTCTTATATGCCGTCAAATACGGTAATACTTGTTTAACAACCCACTTAATGAAGATTTTCCACAATCTAACCCCATTGGGAATAAAGGTATGCCCATAAAGAAGTCAGTTTACGAAAGTGATATCACAGAAACAATACATTTCACAGCTACTGTTCCTGTACTGAATACAATAATAAAATATCATTGAATAAAAGATTAGGTAGGTATATAGCATACTTTGGCAACCTTAATTTTAAGACGTTTTTGTGAGTAAAGCCTTAAAAAAATCTTCTGTCATAAAAATAATGCTACATTCTTAATAAAAAATCGCATTTCATGACTGCTATCAATGAAGGACTACAAATATTAACCATTGTGAATTATACTCTCTGGCATATTCTACATGATTCCATGTAAATTTGCTTTTGACCACAACAGATGATGTATATCAATATGCAAAGAATGAAAATATAGACTACATCTCATGTCAAGTTTAATACCTAGCCAGCAAGTATAATATTTAAAACTAATACATTTCTACATATGGCATAACCACGCTGATATCAGCTTAATCAACCTTATGGATCAGTATTAACAGAGCTATTGATAGTAGGAGTCAATTTATGACATTTGTAAGCAAAACCACATTGTAACTAAAAGCAAACCTCAACAATTATTAATGATAACGCAATCTAGTGTGACCTTTAGCTTAAAATAAGTCAAGGCATGAGATGTTATTAAGAAAAAATGAATACATAAATCTTATAAGTGTAAATGCCAAAGAGGTTTAAATGAATAATAATTGGACATTCATATCGATCTAGGGATGTAACTCAAGAGTCAGTATTTTATTTGCATATTTAAAACTGGGTAAGTAATTCATCAGATAATGTTCGAACTCTCATTCCCATGAACTTCATGATGATATTAACTTAAAGCAAATCACCAAAATGATAAATTGATGAAGACATAAATTAGCCACAAGTAAAAATGTTGAGAATAAACCTGGAGAAGTTAAGTAAACCTTTCTAAAAATTCAAAGGCTTGTTTTGCCGTTAATCCTGAATTTAAAGGTATTTCATGATAAATTCAACATTAATATTTCTTTGAGAAATTGTTTAGTTATTGTCAAAACTTAGTCATTGATTGATTTTGGCAAAATTTTTCCTCACTCATACCCATGTTCCATAAAAAAATGTACATTTTTCGCTGTATTCTTCATAAATTATTCTGTTAAAATTTCATATTTAGTGTTACAAGATACATATGGAATAACACTTCAGCGACGACTATTGTATAACACATAAATATTCATTTAAAACATGCCAAATGCTTCGTTTTGTAATTCTGTTTTAGCCAATGCAAGTTTAAATTAATTTTTTGCAGTATATGTGATCTTAAACATTTTTTTGCCTTACAATGCTTGGTTAAAAATATTTTCTGAGAAATAACACCTGTGCCCTAGATTTCTTTCTGATTTAGGTTTCCATCAACTAGGAGTTATATTTTATGATAAGGAATTGTTGTGCCTGGTATGTTTCTCGCATGACATGATTTTAGGGTGCATTCTAGATATGATAACATATCTGTGAAACCTTTCATGTTAAATTGGTCAACCCCTGTCTCAGATATAGGAACTATATATGTACTATGTTTTCCACCAACAATATTTTCACAAAATCAGAATAAAACTGGTAGAATGATGAAAAACTTTTTACCAAATGCAGAGCAAGATTCATTTTTTACACAATACCTATTTGAGTTTATACTGCATGAGTAATAATGTTACAAGTTGAACTATTTGTTCTGATACACATTTAAGCTTTACTATCTTTTATTGTCAAATTGAAGCATAATTTTTTTTTCAAAGTAAGATCATACAAGACTAATTCTGTAATTATTGCACCAAAAGAACAAAGCAAGGGAGAAATAAATTGATGCTATTCTGAATATTGAGAGTGCATAAAATATAATGCATGTTAAGCATTGTAAACCACTCTCTAACCTTCACTGCAGAAGGTTTTACTTAGATGCATTCTTTCGGTTCAAAATTTAGCAGACTTGTCAAGTAATAAATAGGTACAAGAGACTTCAAGACTTTCCTTGGAATTGGAGGTACCTAATTGAAACAACATAGAGGAAAACCTCAGATAAATAACAACAAAGAATTAAACCAAAATATATAATAAACAATAGTAAAATCAATGAAATGTGTTTCTTAACCTACTTTAAATATTTCAGGCACAAGATACAAGGTGATAAGAAAGATCAAATTGCTCATCTATACATATTTCAGCTAGATGATGTTCATGTTTTTCATTTGTTCAATTTCACATGTTCAATCAGCAGAGTAAGGTAAATGTAAATTTAAGGTCTTAAAAACTTAGACTCTCCCTTTAAAAAGGTTAGCTCCAGAGAAGGCCTAACAGTTTGGTTTGTTGACATACCAGCTAAGATAAAATTTAATTCAGCAATGGATGATGGTGAAGTAATATTTTATAAATACTGTTTCTTTAGATACACGATTCCTACCACCACAATACAGCCACATAGAAAAATAAAATGAATGTATTTGCTTTGAGTATCAAACAAACCATACTCAAATATGCCAATACAGTATATCGTTATAATTCAAACTCCATGGCAGATATAAAAAATTGGATTTCTCGAATTTTTAATAACTGAATCATGATAATAAAGGCAACTTGATGTTGAGAAATACATGCATGCATGTATCTAAAATTGTGCACCCAAGAGTGAACCTCAAGTGATACTTTCGTTTAATCAGATCATACAAAATCTACAGTACACAAAATACATGCAATATACACTACCCTCTTAATGCAAGGATGTGAGAATCCAGAAATTTCATTTCCATGGCCAGCATTGTGCCACCTAAGAGCTATATTAGTGTCTCAAGAACATAATCATTCAATCCTAGCCTAAGTCATATATGTTAAGAAACAGATTTTCTACAAAGATTTAAGGGGGTTGAAACCAATTTGATAAAATTCATGTGAGACCAGAGGTAGTTGAGAAAATATCATGGTGTGCTTCATGGTGGGAAGCCAAGAATCCAAATTTGTCCAAAAGAAGATCCAATGATGGATGATCAATGGATGCACTACAATAACAAGACTATTGGCAATGTTGAGAATAGGGAGATTCAACTGTCATTTTAAAAAATACATCTTTTTTCAAATTAAATAATGTTGAATAAACCAAATTCTACTGCAGTTTGATGTGGCCAAGTTGACTAATTAGCACTTATGCAATTATGCCATATTTCAAAATTCCCATCAAAAGGTCATTATAAAATAAATTCAAGTCCAAGATTATTATAAAAAAAAGAAAACTTGTGATTACCAGTATCTAGATAATTTTATATGGATAACTACCAAGACAGTATTTTTTGCTACCCAATATATATCTATGTTGAGGTAAAAATCTTATCCATTATTATCCATATCTAGACTCTTCTAGATATATATCTCAAATTAAATAAACCTTTGCCATAATAAAGCCTACAAGTAGAAAAACTATGTATGCATGTGCATTGGACCTGAGTTAACAGCTACATCAATTAAAGTTGTTATTTAAATCCCTGCCTCTCATGGGGTCTCTTTCACTTATTTAACATTGTTTACCATAGAGAATAAAGCCACAAATTGTGGCCTATTGTAAGGATCACAAGATAAGACAAGCGGCAACCAATATTCAATGCTCTTTCATGATTTTTATAAACCCAACAGATGAACTGATTTTTTCAGTATATTGGGGCATGACTTAGCAAAACTAATTAAATATAAATTAATGGAGTTGTTGATACTACTTATGCTCCTTAACAAAATGAAATAACATTGAAAAATTTGTGAAGTGTGGCACCAAATGTGGAGGAAAATATACCCAAATTCATGACACTTCATTAAGTGATGACAATCCACAGTTAATAAAATTACCCCTTTTTGAATATGGTATGCTTGCTATAGAAGCATTAAAAAAATCTTTCAATCACTATATTTCAATCAAATCCATTGTATTTACAGGAAAAATGTCATGATCAATTCATAATCTATTGCTTCTTTATTTTTATAAGGAATGCCATCAAAAGTATCCTAAGTAGTACATTAATTACAAATTACTAGAAAATTAATTTTAATGATGACAATGGTAAGGTATATTGATTGCATTCAACATGCAATTTCTTTTCCTGAAAATTACTTTGCTTTCATTGAGATGTAATTTTAAAGTACCAACTAATTTTTTATATAAATGTGGTTATTTGCATTTAATATGTTGAATCAACATAAAATTTAAATCTACATAGGATCCTTGAATATGCTTGTATTTAGTTGGTACCTAGCGCAACGCTGGATATTACTGGCATAAGATTTTCAGAAATACATATTCCAAATAAAGAGAAGTAGAACATTGTCAAGGGAAATGGCATTTTGTAAGTAACATACAACAGAGTGATAAAGCAATTTACACTGTGATGCACATGCAAGTAGGAGGAAGGGACAAAATATTGGAAGAATTTCCAAATGGCTAGGTGACACAGAGTATCTAAGTTTATCCCATATCTATAGAATAAAAGGACTAAAAAACATGAGAATTCAAAAGAAAAATCATTGTGATGGCTTAATACCTCTATATGAGAAATTTCAAGTCAGTACCAACAAATAGACTAGAAATGCAATGAATTGGAATACCTTTGTAGTATGCATAATTTTTTCTCCTAAAAGATGCCTAGTATGCTATCATGCAAACTTATTTGATGAATAATAAAACCTGATTTGTACATTAACACTATTATCTCAAAATATTCGTACTTTTGAGGATGTATGCAGATGCTACATACATCACACCGTTGTGACATTTGAAATCACACAAAGTGTGAGTTAAGTAGTCAATTTTTTTCATTTAATTTTTTTCCAAAATTCATTTTGCAATGGTTTTATCCTTTCTTTTCAGTAAGGATTGGTAACACCACAGACAAATGGGTAAATTAGCACCAAAAACTTCATTTTCACCTATGGATGCATATGCAGGAACCTTAAATAATTTTCCAAAATATGAGTTACTATTCTATGCTTCAACTATTCTGCTCATGTTGTCTAATGAAGAAATTTTCACAACATAAATAGGTACTCATCAGTTATAGGAGGTATTAGTTGGATTGGCGTGTCTGTTTTGATATTCTTCGGTTATTCAAGGTTTTTTGATATTCATGTACTTACTATTGCTGGTAGGAAAAGCTATCTACTCAGATTGCTATAGAGTATAATAAACACAGAAACTGAAGTCAACTGGTATCACCATGAAACAGTTAACCATAATTCCAACTTTGTCAAACCCAGTTCGGAAACCCACACTCAGAATAATACAGGACAGGAGGTGGAAGAGCAACATGGAGGAACAAAAATCACAAGGGCACTACAACACAACTCAATTTAGCCAAGATCATTTGGTGGCCAAGGATAGAGAATGAATTAAATGGGATTCTTAAGTTAAAATGTTCCCATCTGAATGAAGTTTTTTTTAGTTTAGTCATACTGATCATGTAGGGTTGGGGTTATATTGCTAAACTTAAATCCAAGCCAACCTTAAACACCATATCCTCCCTATAACTAACAAGCACTGAGATATATATCTATACTATGTGGCTGTGAGATTTTACATCACGATTATGCCATAGCAACATATGAAATCAGAAAAGTTCAGAATAAGATATTAATTTTTTTTCTGATAATTTGTTATTTCCATAATATTCAATTAAAAATGGGTGCCAATATACTGCAGAATAAGAATCCAAAATATCACTGAAACTATGATAAATATATATGAATTTAGTTGGCACAAATGATTATTTGGAGAATTAATTTAAAAGGAAATACTATTATTTTTCAATCAGATTAAATTGTCAAACATCATTCAATAAAATAATTTACATACATACCAATTTAACATTGACTTAGCTACCAAGTAAACATCAAATTATGTTTAATGCCCCATAAATCTACTTTGCATACTGTAATTGATTAAGGAGTATGCATTGTAAGAACTCTTGGTTTCATATCCCCAAAAATATCTCACTCACCTAGAAAGGAGTGAGAGAGGTTTTAACGATTCCTAGATATTTTGTTAAATGAACCGATTTTAAATGTTTTGTTTCCTGCACAGCTCAGAAATTCATAAATTGCACCTTAGTTGAAACAATCTGTTGACTCAGAAAATCATGTATATGTATTACAGAAAAGTAATAATGTTCTTATAAAAATACCACATTAAAATCTGGAAATTATATTTTGAGTCAAAACATGTAGATAGCTAAAATAAATTATCTTACATGCGCCACTGCTCTCTAGTCATTCTACATTTAAAGCAAAAATTCAACTGGAACATCCTATTTTTTCCAGGAGCATTACCAATTATGACTTCAACACCTTAAAGCAGTTGTGAATTTCTTGATACAGTTGAATCAATGGGGATCACCTTCTTTGAAATGTCAGTCCACCAGCACAGTTTCTATTGTAATTGCAACCACCAACAGGTTTCCCTTCCCCAAGATTTACCAGGCCTTCTCGATCAGCACCATGGCTATATAAATTGCTGCCATCATTTCTCCTCTGTTATGGAAGCAAAATTTTATAGTATTTAAGTGAAATTAAAACTAAGTACTTGGTCAAGAAAATTATCTACTTTTAGATAGTATGTATACAATGCTGCATTCAATTACTATTATCACTGGAGGGAAACATATCTAGTACAAAAGAGCATGAAAAAGCTATTAAATGACCAACTATCTCTATATCAAGAAAAACTAGTACAGGCAAAAGAATGGTATTACAAAAATATAAATGTTACATTATAAATATTTAATTGCATAACAAAAAATAAAAAATGCTAATAAAGTCTAATACCTTCAATTCAGTTGCAATGCACATGAAGGCTTCATCAATGTTTGTATTTTCTTTAGCAGATGTTTCCATGACAGCCATTATTTCTGGAATGTATTCACACATTGCCTCAGCTTCAGCAAATTCAACTTCTCTCAGAGTTTGAAGATCACATTTGTTGCCTAGAAAGAAATATAGGATAAAAATATCTTTAGTCACAAAGGCTATACAGTCTGGTCTGAAACATTGCTAGCATATCCCAGTGAAACTGGTCATCACCAATACACAAATAAAGTAATACAACAAAAATTGTTTATTCCTCCTGAGTAGGTTTAGGAATCAGTAAAATTATCTCTTACTTATAAAGGAATCCCTCAAATTATATAAAATGAATAAAGAAGTATGCCTTAGAAAGTAGAAACTGCAAATGTCCCTATAGAAAAATATCTGCACCCCAATCTTACAACGTGTAGTCTGGTTCTTAAATGTCTTCTCAAGAAATGTTTTTCCACATAGCATCACACAATTGAAAGCATTTTTTTACTACATAATTCCTTATATCAATTTAAATATTGCACTTTTTCCTAACTATGTTCATAATTACAAATGAAATGTGTATTTAAATTGCATGGATGCATTTTACCTATTTGAAAATGAAAAAAAAAATGCTCTGGGGTAAATCTCAAAATGTTACTTTGCTGTGGGTAATATTTTGTTGTTCATAATAATTACCAAGGGAAGGATGTGTGAAAAATGTTGGCTGAGAAGCAATGGGATATCTTAGGTTAGGGGAAAAATGGGTCACTGGAAAGAGAAACATGCATTTATTGGTAGAAATATGCTTTTCTTTATCACCTGGTTACTTGATAATAAGTGGGTCCCTCTTTAATTTTCATACCAACCCCAGCAATTTGCCTTGTCACCATCCCCTCCAGCAAGAGACAACATCCTGCAACACCAACTGAATTTTATTTTAGCAAAATCAAGCATATCAAAAACCTTCAAATATCAATCCTGATGCCTATAAAAATATAACCATCTTCTATGTGAGGTAGTCCTGTGAGTTGAGCACTGAGCTCCCAACCAGAGATTCTGAGTTTGATTCCTGGTGATGACTTTGGGCACCCTATGCTTCACCCAAGCTGTGTTCCTAAAAAGCTCATGGTCCAGTAGGACCCTTTAGTGTCCGCCAACAGGGAAAGAAACAAGCCCCCTACCCTGATGTGTGAATTTATTATGCCATTGGGCTTAGTACTGGGTGAGCTCTACTCTCACCTACCAAACCAACCTTCGGGTTAATTACTGTGATTTTTTCTATGATCATCAAGATGGAAAGGTATGGTAAATTACTTAGGTTTATGGGGCCAAACTTATACAAAATATGTAGGTACTAGGTAATTACTTATGCCTCAATAAGGTGTGGATTACATGCAAGCATATTCAGTGTTTGTAGTTTGAGGTTTGCAATAATGTAAGTTTTATTTAACATGGCCTGGAGTACTTGACATACCTACATAGCCCTTTTCCATCTTTGCAAGCAGCCTCTCCAGTGATTAAAAACATAATGAAAACTCTTCTTTGAGAAATTCCAATTACAAAACCTAAAATGTGGTTGCTAAGAAATTTAAAACAAGACATTTAAAACACCTTTGTGACCTTACTTTCCTCCCAGACCTGCTCCTTCTCTACATTGGTGAAGTCATTTCAGTTTTAACTTCCATTGTGTATCAACATTTTGAAGGGGATTTGTTGCAAAAAAAAGGACAACCAACCCCAAATAATCTTTGGAGTTGCAATGGCAGGGGATGGCAAGTGGCACACTCGAAACATTCCTTCCCTTTTAAGAAACTTTCTTACAGGATGGCCACAAATATTTCAAAGGAAATATTTGTGGCCATCCACCCCTCCCCTCCACAGTATACAACTCCATGCTTAACTTCACCAGCTTCAACCATCATTGATTGGTACAGCAATGGCCACCAAGTTTAAGTATTCTTTTTAAAACACTAATTATATGAAGTTTACAGGTAAATGCACAGTGAAGTACATCATCCGAATACCTGTGCAACATTTGATTGCAAAATGACTGGTTCGCTAAGTAGATGTCTTTGTCAACAAAGAGATATTACTAATGGCAAGAAAATGTACACTAGCAATACTATTTACTTCCAAAAAACTGACCTCTACTTCATTGAATATCTATCAATTTTACTGAGATCGTACCACCAGCAATAATTTGATTGAGTTAATATTAAGGACAAAATTCTTACCTATCAAAATTGTCAATGCATTTGAAGCTGTGTATTTTCTGACTTCTTCAATCCATCTTTGCAAGCTTAAAAATGACGACCTGTTAGTTATGTCATAAACTAGAAGAAAACAGCACATTTTGATGTCAAGAAATGCTAAAACATTACAGAACATTCACACATTTTCAAGAGTGAAAGCAAACATGCGAAGCATACCTATTATTACACCATTAGCAGATCTATAATAACTCTGAGTGATTGTTCTGAATCTTTCCTGGCCTGCAGTATCCCAGATTTGTAACTAAAAACAACGTTTGTTATTTTATTTACTACTAAAAAAATCACACTAAGAATTCTGTAATAACTCGTACCTTAACTCTTTTCCCGTCGACAATCACAGTCTTCATTGAAAAATCTACTCCAATAGTATTACCATGGCTTTCGACAAAAGTTCCAGACTTAAATCTTCTGACAACCCAAGTTTTGCCAGTTCCACATTCCCCTATCAAGACTATTTTAAATAAATAATCAAAACTATCATCACCAGAATTAAACGAACTAGTACTCAAGGCGGACGTCATGATTAGTAATTCCTTCGCTGTCGTTTTGAATAAGAAACTTCAAATTACTAATAACACACAATAACACCAGATTGAAGACATTCTGATACTTCGCAGCTAGCGACATCTGCTGGATAATGCATCATAAAGCATTACGCATTACATATGTCTATTTATTTTGATGTTTGTTTGTTACTTAAGTTTTCAAACAATTGGGGGCAACGGAGAATTTGACATTAGTTCAAACGATGAATTAGCACGTTGTTGTGAAAACAGTGTTATGTCTCACTATCCATGCATTTGTGTTTCTTTTACTAAGCGTAATCCACGATTATTTGCTTACATTTGTTTACCGTCTTGAAGAATTAAGTAATGACATTAATGTGGAGTGCACTCTGAACTTGCTTCACATTTTGCAATTCATTCGGTAAATATTATCACGATGATATTTCATGCGATCTAAGTAAGGTAAAATTTTGTGTATGGTTTTTTTATATAAGTGCAGGTTTGCGTTGCTCTTTATTCTTAACGTTTTCAAAAGTAACGGCATTGTCATTTCGGTTAGAGTGCCATAATCTCGAAACCTTTGCTGGGTATTAAAGTTAAACTACATCAGTTATATATTAGTTAGACTTAGCTTGTTAAGTGTAAATAAGCTGCGGCAATAGAAAAATAACACTTATATTAAATCCCCTTAAGTGAGTGCTTTTATCTATCCATTCTAATTCAACCTTGCTTACCTGCTACTCTAGCTTAAAAGAGCATACCTAATACAAAGAATTCTCGGTGTTGAGTAAATAAGATCGAGGTACAATGAACTAAAATTTGCCTGCGAGAGTTTTTAATTATTATATATTCGTGAATCATAAAACTTATTGAATGACTCTTTTACACCATTATATGCATTAGGGAAATGGATGTCGGTCAAGAAAGTGAACTAGACTCAGAGGATGGCACTTTACATAGGAATACTCATTGGAATGATAATGAAAGTGCCTCAGAGGAATCATTTACCCTTAACTTAAAGGTTTATGAAGACGATGTGTACAAGGGTGATTCTACATCAAGTGATTTAGTTATTGCATCCAATGATGAAGTCGCTGAAAAATGTGACGAAAGGAGAGATAAGAGGTATGTTTAATACTTATCTAAATATTTCTCTAGAAAATGGCTTGTGTTATTAGTTAAAATTAATTTTGTCCTTATTTAGGAATAGGAGAATTAGTTTTGATGAGGAAATACCTGTGGCATTTGAAGACATGGAAGATGAAATTGAGAGGCAGTTAGATGCTAAGGCTGCAAAATCAAATTTAAGTGTTTTGAACGTTAAAAATATATTAAAGGTCGGTGGTGTTAACTAAAATAGAAACATAACTTGGGTGTAGATCTGGTCAAATTTAATTTTGTTTTGATATTTTACTTAAAGAGTGTCATCACCAATGAAGATGTCATGGCTATGGTTCGACATTCTATGCTTAATGATGGAGATGGAAGTTGGCTTACATACGAACCTAAATTAACAAGAGCAAAAGCAAAGTGGGTACCTTACGTGTAGTAAGACTTTATCTCTAGATTCAACCACGTCTTAACGTTAAAAAAATTACTTGCTAGGGTGTGTGTTAATCTTTGTTTCTATACCACATAGGGAATTAATGAAAGCACAGCCAGAAATGACTCAACAATTATTTACTCCAACAAAAAAACAATCAGAATGTCAGATACTCATCGAAAAAGAACTGTCTGAAGACTCAAGTGATGATGAGTACAAACCAGTTGAAGATGAGCTTGAACAGGTAATTTAATTCGTTTTAATGATAAAGTGGATCAGTGCATATATATTTTAGATATTTCATATGTTATTTTGACTCAATAGCCTCACCCATTTCTTAAGGGGCACACTGAAGTATTTCTGTAAAAATTGATTCACACTATATTGAAATTGTACAGTGAGGAGGTGATTGCTTTTTTTTAGCATTTATTCACTCTGAGGGTTGTACCTGTGGGCAAGACAGGGGCAGACTCCCTCCAGCAGTGTTCCTTAACATGTAAAGGTAAACATCAATCAATGCAAAAAATCACCTCACTCTAGCCAGCTTGGGAGAAGTTACAGAAGATGACTGCACCCTTCTATCACTCTATGAAATACACTTATGTGATAGTAAAGCAAGTCATTTTCAATGAGTTTTCCTACTCTTTCATGTAACTCACAGTCTTTTGTAAATCAGGCTTGGTATACTTAAGGTGTCAATGGTATGGGCTTATCCTTTTGATCATATTATTGCTTATGCATAGGTTCCATTTAATTTACATTGCTATATTGTTGTATTGAGATGCCTGATTATACATAAGCTGTTATCACAATGGTGAATTTGTTTTGGCCTAATTTTCCTTGTGGCATACATGGTTTCTAAGGGCTGAGTGATAAAATAGTTAAATCCGTGTTTAGGGTATTAGGGTATTTTGATTTGAGGAAAATACCATTTAAGTTCGTTGGGATCCTCACAGAAAATTGGCTAATTGTTAGAATAAAATTTTGTATCGCATGCCATGCTGGAGGGAGAGACATTAAAAGTTTTAAAAAAGTAGGTAGTAAAATGGGATTAGTCTATAAATCCCACTCAAATGATTATTTCTATCCTTCAGTGCAGCTTCATCATTAAAGTTGACTGGCGCTTGAGAATATTTGTTGTAAATGTTGGCTTGGATGGTTGCATAGTTAAAAACTACACCATTTTTATTCTTCAGTGAGCATAAACATTAGCCAAATGCACTAGTGATTTTTGCCTCAGGTTTTTGTGAGAAAATTTTAAGATACAAAATATTAAATTATTTTCATATTTATTTTCTTAGAGTGAAGATGAGAAAAGCTCAGTGGCTGATTCTCTGTCTTCTCCTGTGAGGAAAGTTACCACACCTACTCCACAGTTATCACCTGAAATCAGAAGCATGGATGCTAAAGATGATGATACTGTCACTAATGTGGAATGTGGCACTCAAACATGCTGGTCAGAAGATGGCCTTTTTAAAATACCACAGGTGCGACAAGAGTTAGCAGAAAAGATTGAGGTATGTTGAACATCTTCTAAGGTTTACTCTATGCATGTGAACTACTTACTTGGATGGTAAATTGGTAGCTTTCTGCTAGTATTCTTTTAAATAACTCATATTGCCACATTTATGGTTCAGGGAAATGCCAAGAATTCTGGTCAATAATGACCACAGTTAAAACAAATGATTTCTGTTTTTCTGTCATAATGAGTGAAGCCTCATGGATCATATTGCTTTAAACCTGAGCATCAAAAAATGTGGTGTGGTAACATGGTAAGATGTGACAACGCCTGAGCATTGCCTACCTTCTAGAAAGAATGGGGAGAAAAATGTCCCATGCAAATTATCAAGTGTTCCAAGTTAAGAAAT
>LYUA01000271.1:418631-428975 GCA_002093875.1 Calopteryx splendens | reverse complement strand
GAAGTTTTCCCTTGGTGGAAAGGGAAAATCGTTTACTGCACATGTCAATATGGCGGGCAGATACCCCTCTAATGTTCCCCTTCTCGCGCTTTGTCAACGGCCAGGTTAACGCGAATGAACTGTAGGGATTATCTTCATTGGATATGGAACAGAGCGGTTCAGGTTTAAATCACTAAACAGTTTGAGAAACCTGTCACCTGCCCTATAATATCTTGATAAACGATAAAATATGCACAGTTAAGTCCTTTCCCACCAAAGAATTCTATTCCTTTAAGCTTAAGTCAACAAGCTGCTTAAGTAGTTGCTTACTTGAACTGATACAATAATAGAAGCTTAAACATTTTTTGTTTGTACTCTATTGCTGAATAATTTGAATTGCACTTTAGTTTTTCCACGTTCTGTACATGTTAACTGCTTGCTTTTTTAATTTTTATATTTATCTAATTCAGTTTATCTCTGCTCACCGATGAATAAGGTCATTAATATAATGGTATTTCATTGAAGGCCATTGTTTCTGACAGTTCTGTTTCTAATAATAAATAAAGGTAAGAAATAAACTTTTTAAATTCCACAACTAATTTATTAAAGTAAGGCCACAAATTATGAATCTTAGGAAATATAGCAATAATGTAGCATAAAAATTGAGATACGTTATTTGGAGAAGGGATGTGAAAAGGTAAACATGCAACTTTTGGGCTGATACTTGTGCCTTAGTACACTGAGAATAGAGGCTAGTTCCAGGTCTTTTCTTATTTCCCTGCTGTGGAGGAACCAGGGAGCATGCAATAGTGTAACTATATTGTTCTCTATGGTTTGATTCTTATTTAGTTTAAGCTGTATGCAACCAGACTGGGTAAACTGAGATGAGGGGGGTGAAGATCTGAGTTGAAAATAGTTTTGTTTCAATGAAGAGTGGGGAACCATGCCTCAGAATTGGATAGATGCAGCTGTTGTGGTTTTCCTAACCATGTTTCTGATGTGGACAGCCCATGAGACATTTGTCCAAGGTTACACCTAGGAATTTTGCCATCTGGGATTTGAGAATCATTTCCATACTACAGTGCATGGGAGGACCTTCACCAGCCTTAGAGCATCGAGAAAATATGTGGACACATTTCACTGTATTCAATTCAGTTTCCATTAGTGTAACCAGTCCTCCTGAATGTCAAGCTGAGTTTAGAGGTTGTAGTATGGGCAACTTTGACTAGGTTGGAACTCTGGGAAATGAGCATGGTGTCATAAGGGAGAATTTTGGTGCTGAAGTAGAAAAGGATATGATTGATAACAGATTAAATATAATAATACACGATAGGATTGTCCCTTGGGGGACGCCAGAGGTGTTAAGAGTCTGGTTTCAGAATTTCAGGAGCTGAGATGAACACTGAAGGTATTGCCTCAGGTAAAGGAGTGAAAGTTTGTGAAGGTAGGTAGGAATTGGGAGCTGCTGCAATTTGTGGATGGTATTGTCTAACTCATGGAAGCCCCATGCTAAGAGTTGGGTTGGTGTCCGATAGTCTCTCAGGACCATAAGCTGGAGTTCTGCATTGGAGAGAGGGGGGTTTCATTCTCTAAGACAGGACTAAGGTAAACTTTTAACAGGTTTTCTTATGAAATACTTGCTTACCAATAAATTATCAAATGTAATATATCAAATAGTTTATTGTTAAAAATAAGAACACTTTGTGTAACAATAATCATATTATTTGATTGCTCTGGTTCCAGCAAACCATCACTGACATGAATGAATCATAAGTATATCAAATAACAGTATAAGCTGGGAAAAGGATGATTTCAAGAATTAAACTTTCAGTCTTTTCTTGTGTGAGACAACAAATCACATTATTTTAGGCTACACCCAATCTTTAGGATTTTTCAGAATTTCTGTCAGCAGAGCCTCTTTTGATCCTTCCTTAGGAGAATGCATATATTCCCACTTCTGTAAAAGGGAAAAAAACATAATTACACCTATAAAAGAAAAAAATAGCAAATAACTATGAAGTTAATACTTACAGCAGCCAATGGAAGAGACATTAGTATGCTCTCATATCTTGCTCCAGGGGTGAAGAGTCCAAATTTAGTCCCTCTGTCATAGATAAGGTTAAACTCCACATATCTTCCTCTTCTTAATAGCTGCCATTGCCTCTCAGCATATCCATATCCATCATCTTTGTGCTGTTTTACTAAACAAAAATTCTATTCATGAACAATATTCCTAAACAAAGACTAATTATGCTAAAGGAAAAATGCCACATGAAAAGCACAATATATGAAGGTTTTTATAGAGTGGAATGTGAGAAGACCAGTGAAGTTGTATTTTGTTTGGCATAAAACATTTGATAATACTGACTTCTCAAGGACATAGGAGTGAATCAGGACAACAGAAGAAATATTTTCAGAATGAGTGAAGAACAGATGTATAGTAATCATCAGGCCACCCAACTTTACTAAAGCATGTCTGGTACATATTTTGTATGGCATTGAGGCATGATTGCTAATAATAGATGCTAAACATGGTGTTGCGATGAAAGAAGAAGATTATAAAATTACTGATTTTAAAGGAGAAATGGAAACCTCATTTAGATTTCTATAGGACATTTTTTAAGACAATTTTAGAAGGAATGAGTAAAGAGGAAGGTTTTAAAATATGAATACATTCTGCTGATTATGAGAAATGCCAATGTGGAGAGTAAATGAAGAGGCTGTTGGACTGCAAAAGTCTCAATCTGGCCTGCAAATTGCTGGCTGAAATCTCCAAGAATTTCTAATAAAATGCACCTTGTAATTGTAGAAAGCTGATTACAAGGATGTAGAGACCACAAACACTTGGGAACCAGCCAATCCATCATGTCACAAAAATGTCATGGATGGACAATATACCTAAAAGTACTCATTTTACAAATGTAGATAAAAATTTTCATATATAAGGATCAAGTTATTCATATACTCAATGAGAACAGCATTCCTGGGCATGGAGAAGTTTCTCTTTCTATCTTACAATCCTAGTTTCCATATTTGTTCCATTATGGCCATATATGCCAAAACATTGTAACATAATTTGCCACTGGTAAACCTAGCTTCTCATCACATTGTACTCACCTAAAGGTAAGTAAGAGGGTATGACAGCTCTGGCACATTCAGTCACAAATTCAAAGGCCTCTTCTCTGGATGGGGTATCAAGATCATCAAAAAAAATCCCTCCAACTCCTCTTCGTTCACCTATTATCAAATTAAACCATCAATTATAAATAAACACTATTTTCTTTTTACATAGGTATGTCTACCATATCTACAAGAAGAAAAGCAAATATTTAGGTATGCAGTTAGATTACCTAAAAATCACAGCTTGCTCTAAATGTAAGCCTGAGAAGAAATGCAGAGCTAAAGTGCCACTATTGCAATAGTTTACATTGTAACTGATGATGCTATAACTTCCATTAGTAAAAACTATGTGTACACAAGAAGTCTCACAATTTTGCCCAGAATAATTACTTTAAATAATGGAGGATACAGAACTTATACAAGATACATCGTTTGATGTGGTGAATATATGCTGCACCAGCTAATGAACTCCCAATGAGGGATACATATTGGCTATATTTTCTCAACAAGGGAATCTATGAAATTTTATCCATGATGTGTTCCTCAGGTTGAGGCCACAATTTCTAGAATTTGGTAGTAATTTTAGTAGTAAAAAGCATTTTCATGGGGTCTAGCTGTAGGAAGTTTTAGTTAGGAGCATATATAGCCAGGAAATTGGAAGATTGGATATGAGTGTTTTGAAATTTTTTTATACCTTTAAGCCTTTTACTGCTGACCAAAATTTGTATGTTTATTCTAAAAATGCAGACCAATTTTTTGCGAAAATGCAAGTCTCTTGTAAAAAAAATTCTAGTGAGTTTCATTTAGGGTTTCTGATAGTAATATTTTTAATATCACTTTAATATACTTATAGGTTATCAAATATCATCACAGATAATGGAGACCTTGAGATTCATACACTAACTCCTTCCCTTAGGAATTTTTCGGAGATTAGAAAAAAACTTGGCCGATAAATCGGCCCTCCGCAGTTTTTGCACAAGTTAACTGGGCCAATAGATCGTCCCATCCGATGACGAAAAGGGTTAACATTTGGAAATAAAAATATAGATTTTATTTTTTTTTCAATCAGAAGGTCTTTCAAGTCAGAAAAAACACATTCAAATAAAATGAAATGCCCCCTAAATATGCTCATTTGCATTCAATTTTTGATACTTTTCCTGGCACTACTTTCTTTCTCATACGTCCTAATATACAATTTTTAAACTAGTGATTGAAAAAAAGGTACATTTTTTTACAATACCCTTTCTCTGAGCATTCACAACTGCCACAAGCATGGATACTATGCAAATATGTTGGGGTCAGATGATTTTTTTACATTAATATAATATTATTTTCATTTTTAACTCACCACGATGTGTCACATGGAAGTAATCATCACACCATTTCTTGAATTTTTGGTAATATGTTTTATCATGTTTGTCACATGCATTCTTCAGAGTTTTATGGAAGTGTTTGCAATCACTTTCGTTTAGATAATATGGAGTTAAATCAGTTCCTCCACCAAACCACCACTGCAAAAAACCATTTAAACTTCCATTGATAAAACAATTAATTAACTTATGTCATAAAATAATATTAAATTTCAATAATTAACCTGAACAGAAGAATCTGTAGGATCCTTGACTTCAAAGTATCGGTAGTTAAAGTGGATGGTAGGAACCATAGGATTACGGGGATGGATAACAGAACTTATACCAGCTGCAAAAAAAGGCAATGATGCTCCTTCCTTGAGGTTCTTTCCCCTATACCAAAATGTTCAGAGTTTGCAAAGAAACCAGCATAAAACCAATTTCTCAAAAGAAAATATACAATTAAGTTTTACTGCAATGCCAACATAAAGGAGACCTACTATAGTACTTAAGTGAATTAGTATTCCAACTATTCTAGACAGCAAAAAGTGTTCTGATATTGTCCTGCAAATTTTCAACATTTTAAATATTTCAACAATTTATAACTATATTCGACATTATATATAATGTCTGTTTAGAAAATTATCTAATTAAAGAGGACAATATCTAAAAGTGAAAAATAATAAATGCATTACCAGGAACATTACAGCTGCCATGTTTCCCGGGAGAAAAATAGTTTACCTTGATCTCATTTGATTAACTGCTGCTGGAGGAAGATGTCCAGAAACAACTGAAATATTCACACCTGCTTTTTCAAAGGTTTGACCATCTTGAAGAACACAAGTTATGCCACCACCCCCCTCATTTCGTACCCAACGATCAACTTTGAAAGTATCACCACCCTCCTCTTCAGCTTCCAATGCCCTACAAAAGTCTGCCTGTCAAGTAATAAGAGAATTCTTTAATTGTGAGAAAGAAAAAAATTGACTCAACTGGTCACATAAAATTATAAAAAATATCTTGATTAACTTGGTCTTGAATATTGGCAGACATAGCAAACATAATACCCAAGCACACTTGGAGTAAAACTCCATAAGAGCATATTTATATAATTAGTAAACTAAAAACTGTCCTACCACTGAACTTCATATTTCAACAGGGAACATAAAAATACCAGTCAGGTACTAAGTCTATGTTCACTCCCCAGGGACTTAATACAATTAAATTATTATTTACCAGTAAATGGTACCGGGTGTTAGTATTAAGTCTAAAAATTGAAAATAGCACATTTAATGATATAGCACAAATCATAATGCACTATTGTGGTTATATATGAATGAATATATCTGCACGAATAATATGTATCTATGTTCCTTTTATAAGTTAGATAACGTTTATAAACATGGTGTTTTATTTTAGGTAAAGAGTAAGTATAGAAGACCTTAAGTATAAGAGGGAGACGTTACAATTCAAAATTTTTAACCTTTTATGATTCATGTATATGTAAAAAAAAGATCAAATTTATGTTGCCAATTTTCTCAATTCGTTCCACGTTTCGACTTCGGCCTCTCATGAAGTTTATATTGTGTCACCATTCTAGAGCAGATATATTCACTCGAACTAACTCATTATATACCAAAGAGTTAATATGGCAAAAAAAGTGTACAAATAATACCGTATTAAATATTACATATATTCTTTGATACCTGAATACCCATTATCATTAATTCCATTTTAGTTGTCATTTCACCCATTGTACTGCTCATCGCTTCAGAATCGGTCACAGGTTCCGCCATGAATTTAGAAAAATCGAGCTGAGAACCTTCACCCTGAACCAGGCTTTTAATGAAATCAGTAGAGGAATCCTTTTTGTAAAATAATGACCAACCAAAAAGTATGCCACTGGCACTTCTGAAAAAAAGAAACCTGTTTAGCAATACAGCATTCAACCAAAATCTTTATCTGTGCTTTAAATTTGGCAATTCACCTTATTTTAAGTCTTTTTGATGAATAATAAAAACTTATGGCACCGAATGCCTTGAGGGATTTTAAAAGAGAGGCGCTCATATTTTTAATTCATAGAACTCCGTCCAGTGATTTGGTTTATATGATATCAAAGTAAAAAAAAATGACTTAAGAAATTGTAGCGAAATTCCAATTCTATGTATGAACGACACTATGAACCCTTGTCAATTCAAATTTCTTTCCTTAAACTCTTGCGACAAAAACAAATATCTGCCGCGTTGGTGAATAGGCAACACGCAGTACAACTTCATTTGTTTGGGGAGTTGGAAAAAATCGATGAAGGGATAAAGTTTTTAAGAAAATTTAAATATATTTTATTATTTAAAATTACTAACTATAAAAAAATATTTATTTTTTGATGAATTATAATTAATTGAATGATGTATAGAGAAAATTTATCAATCTTAACAACCCCCTGTGTTTACCCACAATGCATTGCTGCAGTGGTGTCTGTTTCCACTTTCCAGCAGACGAGGTTCTGGATTTGGAATGTGGTGACGGGGCATTGCGATGCTGCGATAGGTAAATGGAGATCGTTGGTTCTGTGTTTAGAAAATGAAGAAGTTCACCTTCAAAGGTGTTTTAGATGGCTTCAGATCATCTGTCAGCCAACAGCCGAGGGTTGATCAAGAAATTGTGGAAACTCTTCGGAGCGAACACTTTCAAGTAGCGAAGGTAATTCATAGCTATATTAAGATGGCGCCTTATTTGCCGCCCTTCAAATTTTGTAATGTTTAATAGGTGGGAGAACCGTAGTAGAACCAATTCGCATAAAGTTCGGGTGATGTGGTGAAGATTGACAATGTCAAATATTTCGTGAATCGTTCTTGACGTTTGTCACAACTTGCCATGCTTTGTTTGGACGGTGTTTTGGTATCTTATTATCTTTGATGTACTTGGTTGATTAAAAAATGAGTATTGCTTTTTCTGTGTTGGCCTCAAAATTCTGTTATTGAGGGTACGAACCATGGAATTGGGCCGGATAATGTGTCATTTATTAAATTATTCCAAAGGTCCGGTTTGGCGTGTTTTCACTTGACAGCCTTGTGACGTACTGCGGAAGAGGTGTGTCTTTCGGGCTTGCGTAATACGATGACAGCTGTATACAAACAACCTCATTTTATTATTCGCTAAAACTCGGAAACCAATTTTGCAATTTTAAATAATTCGGCAGTGTTGATGGAATCAATCACCTAAGTTAATTGATAATTGTAACATGTATTCCACTGCAATTGAAATGTTGAATTTATTTCTAGTCGATTTTGTCATTGTATCTATGTTGATAATAGCAAAATGATTTGTTTATTCACTTTGACCTAGTTAGGAATTTTTAAGTGCTGTACATATGTCTTGTAAATGATTACTCAGTGTAAATGAGCTTTGCTGATGTAGGAACGCCCACTTTTGGTTACTCCTTCATCACCAGAAATTGTAAAAATTAGATCGAGCATAAGGGCGAAAGGAAAAGTATCCTTGTTAATAGTTTAAATTTATAGTTAGCAATCAATTTAATCAGAGATTTAGTATTGGATCTGTCTGCTACAATGAAATTAGCGGATGTACCTACCTCCGTCCCATGAATTATTTTGTGCTATTTACTTACGCTGTGCTATTTAGACAATTCTCAAGGTTCCTCTGTATTTCCGATGTTCTATGGATTTTGTCCTGAACTTTCTTCTTAAGAGTGTGAATTTATCAAATGAATGAAGTATTTATTTGTTTTTCTTGGTTGCCTTAACCAAGAAAACCTTGTAAGTTTTGTGTCAGTTTTCCGCATGGCAGTTGGAATATCGGACTGCCCTATGATTTATACGATAGTATCGAATGGAAATTTTAAATGCAATTTTAGCATCGTATAATACTTCGGAAGTTATTATAGCCTATTATGGAAATTAGAACATGCTACTATTAATTTATTGGCAGTATTTCGCGATAGCTTGTATGTGAAAGTGATATATTTTTTGTATGATAATTCTCTTCCGGAATTGATACGCATACGTAATGGTTTGTGTGTGATGATTGCTATGATAGCAGCGTATACGCGCAGCTTTTGACAGGGGAAGTTTTTTTTGGATCCCAGCGCTTTTGAGAAGACTTTCTATTTTATTTGACATAGTGGATTTTTTAACTTCAGCTCGAAGTTTTTTTTGCATGTCTGGAGGACACTTACCCTGTATTATTTTTGCACAATTCGGCGGACGTATTTCAGAAAAATGAGAGGTTCCAGTTAGATTTTTATGCCGGCAATGATGTGGGAGTTAAGGCGGGTAGGATTTAAATTAGAATGTAGTAAATTAGTTTTCTACTATTTTCAGGATTTCTTGTTGGCGCTCTGTATTCCATTTTTGTGTAGCGTGGAACACGCAAAGCATGTGGTGCACACTATACTCAAAAAGGGAATCGAATCCACTATGCGACTTATTTGGGAGTAAGCTAATACCAGCGCACAGGATTGCGCCTACTGGATTCCTACTTCCAAATTACGCACGTATGCAGAATGGCGAAAAATTTTTTTGTGGTCACGTGCTGACCATTAATTACTCAACTCACTGTGCAGGATTTTTAAAAGGCTGTTTTAATCCAGTTTTACAAGCTGTAATATAAGATCTTGTTTTTGCACCACATTATGGACGAGTTACTAACTGTCCTAGGAGAGAGTTCATGCTCTCAGCCGAGTTCATTTCTTGTTGGATTTTAGTATGTGGTCAACTTTTATCCTAGTTTGATATTGATAAATGTCGAACTTTTCTGTTAATTCTCTCTCCCTCCACTTTGATACCCCGTAATAATTTTTCTCGCAAAAATTCCCGTAAAATATTTCAGTTTTTTGTTCAAAATATTTGTTACCTGACTCCTGTTAAAATATTCCCACAAGGGTTGGTCTGGTTGAAGTGAATTTTAAAACAGTGATGCAAGTATCTTTTTTAGTCACATTCTAATATTTTGTTTCGAAGTCGATCTTAGGGTAATTGCAATCGTTGAATTTTGAGTCACTCTGTTATTATTGGTAATCTACCGGCTAAGGTAGGTCTTTGATGGCCAGACTCCCACAGTAAGCCTATCTTCATTTTTGCACATTTTCTGCCTCCCTTCATTCCATCCAACTGAGTCAGTCTACGTCAATTGATAATCTGCACCACCTCAAGGGATATGTCTATTTGCTCTATCGTCTCTCGCATATTTACTTTGGCTAATGGTTAAGAATATGCATTAGCTTCATGCTTAGTTGAATCGTCACCGAAGGAGGCAGACTGCGCCTTCGACGTCTTTCTTTCAGCTCAGTCCCACTTACCTTCACCCTTCTAATCTGGCCTCCCTTCACGCCCTCACCTCTGTTTTGTCGCTCATGCTGCCTCGTGATGAGAATTAGCCGCCGGGGATTAAGGGAGAGAGAAATAGTATAAGGTGGAGATAAGTCTTACGCTCTAATATGCCTCTTTCTCATTATCGCGAGAGAGAGATTGGCAGGAGTCGCTTCGGAGAGCGACTTGACGGGCGGGAATTTTCATCTGATGCCTTGGATTCGGAAGTTTTGTGGAACGCAGACTGATTGCATAGTTTTTAGGGAATAGCTGTTCCCAATTTGATTGATTGCTTAAGAATAATGCATTTTGATTTCGTTATAATTGCTGAGAAATGAAAAATTGAAAGCGTCCTGACCATATGTTCATTACATCAACAAATATAGTGTAAGGAGTACTTTTTATGAATATTGGCTGTCTTTTGACGGTTGAAATTTTCATCAAATTAATGAATGTAACTAAGTGGAATTTATTGTCCTTATGAACTGTATAAATGTTTGCATTTTATATTTCAATTCCGTTCTTCTTAATAAGTTATACAGTATCAGGCTTAATATAGTGGAAGGAAT
>LYUA01000271.1:403552-416200 GCA_002093875.1 Calopteryx splendens | reverse complement strand
CCCCCCCCCCCCCCCGCCCCCGCCACTCCGCGACCTGCTCTCTTTATTGCCCCCCCTCTTTTTCTCATCGCGCGCACATCTTTTCGTCCCTTTGCCTACCTACAACTCCCCCCTCCGTCTTCCCCATTCCCCGAGCCCCTCTGTGCTCCTCTCTCTCCCTCACTACCTCTTTCGGACGTAATTGTTTTCTTTTCATTCTGGGCCGTCAGCAGAATCCTCGATTGATTTACGACGCACCGCAATGCTCTCCCATCCTACCCTCCCCCCCCTTCGTTTTGTTCATTTCTCCCTTTCCATTCATTCCTCGTACACACCCGTCTTCGGACACGTAGCCTACTTTTGTCCCACTGCCGGTCCTCTCCAATCTTCCTCTCCCGTCCACTCAGTGACCCACCCTGACTTCATCGTCCACGTTTCCAGCGAAGTGTCAGATTCATCGTGCTTCCTTTAAAAATTCCTCGCAATCGCTTCGTTAGTTTTTTTTGTCTCTCGAGGAAAATGAAGGAAGAAATTTGTGTGCATCCCCACCCCCCCAATAAATTCTCCCCACATTGGAGAGAGTTCATCTGTATATTTTCCAGTATTCCAATATCATCTTATCTACATCCTGGCAAGCGTTATCGCTAGCTTTAGTTTTGTATGGTTCAAAGTATCCTCGTGCCGCATTACTCTTGGGCATTGATTTTTTCACAAAGTAGAATATTTGGTAAGTCCGTTGGGTGTTTCTTTTCATTATTAACTATGATAATTGTTAGCGTAAAACAACATTTTTATCCATGACTGATGTGTCTGAACTTATCTCACCGTCTAAAATAGTGTTTTAATCTTAATTTATCAAGAAAATAGTTTTAATCATTATCTATAGGACCTGAATAATTCTTCTTATGCGGTAAACCGAAAAAACAACATTTTTTCTTCGCTCCATGTATTGGCAGTTTTGCCTGTTACCATCTCTTCGTAGCCATCTCTTCCTAGGTCTTTCTATACCTACTTCTCTTCCCTCTGCAGCTACAGATTAAGACTTTTAATGGCAATATTTATTTATCCATTCTGTTTACATGCTCTTACCAATCACTTCTCTCCATTATTCTTTCATTTATATTATATATTTTAGATCAGTCTAAACACCATACCTACGTCAAGTAAGATTTCTTAAGTATTGTTGTAGCTTCAGCCTATCTGTAGCCTGTAGCCTATTGTTCATCTCAGTAGTATTTTTTTTAGATGGTTGCTGAATTGTGGAAGAAGACTACCGCCCCGGTAGTAATTTGTTTTAGACGAATTTTCTTTGGGGTTCCGTGGCCGTAATTGCTGTATTGAAGGCTGTCACGTTTGAATTTTATCTACCTGAAGTGAATATGTTAATTTGTCATTGATAATGTAAATTCCATTACCGTAAACCCTAGCACATAATTCATACTTGAGTCGTGAAACAGGCTCCTAAACTTTACCTTACCCACTGATCAGCGAATTATTTTTGACAGTTTATTCTACTCTTTAGGCTTTAGGAAATAGGGTGTAAAAACTTGGGTAATCTTTTGTGTTCTTAAAGTCTTTACTTTAACTCTTGACTTCAATTCAGCATTGCTAGTCCCAAGCGATTTAATATTTTTTTCCAAGTTTTACCTTGTAAAAACATAGTGTCGTAGATTTTTTCATTTATAATACCGTTAAGTCAAGCGTCAAAAATGAACACGTGTTATTAAAAAAACAATGATGAATTTAATATCGCAAGTTCCCACGATGGAGCTACAAAGACTCGATACTTCATAAATAAGTGATTTTATTAGGATTTTAAATATGCTCGGATAAATATGTAACTAGGAGCTACCCTTAAAATCATCCAGCATAGGTACGTGTTTTATATCGGTAGTCATTATGGATGGCGTCTCTTTCGAAGTCGTCAATTCATGTGGACGTTATAAAATTTTGGAGGCCTTCTTTTTGATTATAATCTCCCATTTTTCGAGTGTCCTCCACCGTAACGGAATACTTTCATCGGAAATCGATTCCCACTCGTGCGGCTCCACTACCTCCACCCCCATGCCGATCCCCTCGGTTTCCCCAATCACACTTTGCTCGGCTAATCTTGCACCGCCGACGCCGTCGTCCCGCGCGGCCTTCTCTCCCCGCGCGAGGGTCCTGCGCCAACCCATCGGCTCCAGATCCGCCCTTCGCAAAGGCGTTTTAGTGCCATTTATTACGATTGGCCCGGGATTCTCCTCTCGATAAAGAATTATGCTCTGGGAGGAGAGCAGTTTGCGATGTCTGGTTTGATCGAGGGTATCATTCGCGTCCTCCTGCTCGTGTAAGGATGTGTATGTTTCGTGGGAATGAGGGAAAAACGATTTCTCCACCAAATCTGGTGGGAACAGCGGTATCAATTAATTTTCTTGAATCCTTCTCCAAGTTTTCCACAAGGTATTTGGTCAATTTCGAAAATAGTATTTCGTTTTTTTCAGTTTTCCTTCTCATCTTATTCCTAGATGGAATTATACTGACTTTTTATGCTCCATGTTTGCAGGTAGGAATTAGATTCATTGGTAAAAATCTGCTTTTCCCTGTATTGTTTTTTTTAAATGTAGCACATGATAAAATATACATCATCATTTACGTTATACCTTGCAAGCCCCCGCGAGGGCGTGTGGCGGGGGTTGTTAGATCACCAGCCATTAATGACATTTTCACATTCGGGAAGTTCAAATTTCTCTTCGTGTTTCCTACTTTTAAGATTACAAATGGTGCGAGGGAAAAACGCGAGGAAATTCCTTATATCTATCTGTTCGGCAGTCATTCTCTTTCAACTTCCGAATATATCGTTGGAAAATGAATAACAAGATAATCCGAAACTAATATAACCTTATAGACATCTTAAATTTGTTTTTTTAGTGATCAACCTGGTAATTGGTATATTTGAAATAAAATTATCTCGCAATTGGTTATTCATGCTTGAGCATTTAAAATTTTTATTATACATGAAGTTTTAAGGGAGCGTTTTTATCCAGGCTTTGTCAATTTTTCGGGAAAGCTTTATTAACTCTATGTGAACTAAGAACTTTAGCCACCCGAAATCTCTGTAATTGTAACTTAAAAGAGTTGTTTCTAAATAGGCATTCAAAGTTAGTGTGCTAGTGTGAAAATTTATAAATATAGGTAATGATGTGAATCATGCATATATTACAAAATACTTTATTCCATAATGTTTCTCTTGTATATCTTTCTTGTGAAAACAGATGTGTCACTGAAAATAATGTAAACACGGTTATTACATACCTACCAACGTAAATCAGTAATATACTATTTTTCTAAAATGGTTGCCCTCTTATCGCAAATTTTTTCGTTGGAAAGGTGCATAGTGGGAAAAGGAGATGCACCATGAGGTTTTAGCCAATATTTAGCCACAATATTATGCCTAAATAGTGCGCATGTTATTTTTTCTGACTTTGTGATTTGTCTTGCATTCAATTGATTTTGTTTGGTAAAAATTTTCTGTCGAGTTATTGCTATTATTGTTGCCTTTGTTACTTTCAACACTTATATTGAAAACATTCAATTATTAAATTGAACAGGTTCATAGAGGGTTGTTAAGAGTTCTATTTAGAAGGTTTTTTCTAATCGGTGAATGCTCTCCTTGAAAGGAGGTCCTCTTTCTTTACTCACTATTCCTTATCGGGTGCAAATAAAATATTTATGTTCATCTAAAGTAAGATGCATGTATACATTCTCTTCGCGCCGTTCCCTTTCCAAGTAGACAAAGTCAATATAGCATCATTTTAGGCTATTTCAAGTGCTTTACTCCATTTCACTATTTTTTCCTTCCTTGCATTTTTCTTTCGCTTCCGTCACATTCATATGTTGTTTCGTGCTTTCTTTTCTGTTCCCGAGGCTGTTAATATTGTGTATTGTGAGTCGATTCAATCGCTTTCACTCATGACTTTCTCAGGCTACCCCTTCCTCTCAAACCGTTTACTCCTCTCCCATAAATTTGTGCGGTCATTCGACTCCCATCCATTCTCTCAATATGACCACACCAGCGAAGCACATTTCTTTCATACTTTTATATTACGGGTGCATCCAATCCACATTCTTCCATGCCCCCACTCATTCCTCACCCTCTCCTAGTTTTACCGCAAACACTCCTCAAGCACCCTATACCCACCGCATTTATTCGACATTTATACTTTTTACGGTATACCCAAGTTTCGCTTCTGTAGTAAAAATAGCGTGGGAAGGAGTAAAGTTTAATGTTGAAATTTTTGCTGCCTTATTAAAATTTTTTTATAGACTCCACATACTACCAACGACCAATCACATTTGACATTTTCGGAATGGTCTCGAATATTAGTTGATATCCCCAGCCATACCGAAAATGTGATTTGTGATAGATAAATGAAGCTGCGGTAGCCTCCCATTTTAAGCTTACCATTAACCGTTCTACTGGAGTTAGCACACTTATTAATCACTTCATCTGTCTTACCATCTTTTGCAAATATTTTACCATGATAAAATATCCATTGGTTCAGCTATTTTACCGTTCGAAAATATTTTAAATCTTCAAAAATACTTAAAATGCTCATAAAGATATTTTAAAATGCTCAAGGGAAACGGGCTGAAATAAAGTATTATAATCGTGTCATGTTCCACTGGAGTGGTTCAATTCTGACTTCGGTTATAATTAGTATAATTCGGTGCATTTTAGGATCCCAAACGGACGCTGAATTTTCCGATCCCAACCGGAGTGAACCACAATAATTTTAATTCTGGCCAGGCACAACTAGCCACGCCCTGTTTAGCCAGCGGCCCCCGCAGTGAAGATAGTTTTGCGTAATTTCTGTCCTAAGTTATCTAGCTGCGTTGAACGCATCACCTCTCTTTTTCGTTTTGAGTAATTATCTCATTGCTTTCTTTTACAAAGGGATGGTATTTTGAGGGTAACCGGGATGTTTCTCTGCCGAGTAGCTTCTAATAAATTGATAGGTTAATCTTTGTAAATAATTAGGTGAAATATATCTAGATCAGTTTAAATCGTAAATTTCATAACTTAAGTAAGATCATTTAGTAATAAATCGCTAAATAAAGGTTATTTCACTGGATATTAATAGTTTTATAGACATCTTTTACTTATGGGTGAAATCTATTTTTGGGTAAGAATTTTTATTTTAACGGGGATATTAGTAAATCGCTGTGGTGATGTGTTGACAGTTATAAGATTATGTGATTATTATGAAATTTTTTTAAAAGTGGACCTAGATCATAGCCTCAAATCTTCAATTTTTACTGGCATTTCTCCATTTATGGTTGTAATACAATACAATTAATAATACAACGGTTGCCTTGGTAGTTTTGAAGAAGTCTTGGGCTTCTGGACTCTGAGAACTTGGTGCAACTACAAGTAGCATCCTTGACTCTCATAGTCTGCTGTGAAATATTCCTGGTTCCATATTAGTTTGGAAAACGCTCATCCAAAGGGCGTTCAAGGAACTGCTCTCCCACTTCGCTTTCTATGTATTTTTTTACTTGGATAAAAATTAAGTCTACCGTTCTTCCAATCAGAATAACCTACGGGTGATTTTTAGAAAGCTACTGGGCATTGAAAAACGTTATGCTATTGAATTTCGACGGAAAGAAAAATTGCATGGTTTATTGTTCATGCATTCTGAAAACCGCGGGAGAAATCTTGTAATTAGAGCTACTTAATTGATTTTAAATATTGACATCAAGGCTCAGTCATTGTTATTGATTTGCAGATATAACTATGAATGAGTATAAAATCCCCCTGATTATTAAGTTAATATATATAATTAGTGAAGAATTTTTCTCTGATCCATTGAAATATTTGTCTTAGAGCTTTGTCATATATACTCTCACAGAAAGTAGAGCTTTTTAGAATAATCTTGACTCCTTGAGTAAGTAATTTTACTGCTTTCCATAGCTTAAAATGTACCCATGTATTCGATATACATGTTAATTATCAAAAGCAAAGCATTCTATTTGCTTCATGTAGGTTCATCTCCCCCAAAAAATGAAATAATAAATGTTCGTATTTAGTAGATAGGTAGTATGGATTGTTTTATCAATCTTTTCCCCTGTCACAATTTCTATCGAATAGAAAATCGGGTGTAATTGCATGGGATTTGTATTCACTTAAACTTTTTTTGTGTATTACTCATTATTAATTATTTTTGTGGAATATGCATATACTATCTAATAGGGTCAACATTTCGTACTGAAACTATCTCGATATTTCTGCCACTTAAGTTTCATTCCATATCTGGCCATCACACTTAGTACTCCGTAAGTCAGTACTATTAGGTGCCAATTACAATTATGTGCCAAGATAGAACCATTATTCATTTTATATGCCTACTATGCTAAATTAGGGGCAGTAATTTTTGGGGCTGGGTGCCGACATTTGAATTCATTTTGCGTGAATAGGGTGAGATGGGTAAGTAGGTATGTGGTTGATGAAGCTTCAGGGAGCGATGGAAGGGTGGGGAGTGGATATTATTTCATCCACTCTTCATGAAATACGCTAAAATGGAACACAATTTAACGTTTCAGGGGATGTAAGCAGTGAAGTGCTTTCTACGTTTCATTCCGATAGTGATCGGAATGGCACCGTAAGATCCGCCACATCCGGAATTCAAACCAAATGCTTCTATATGGAAATCAATACTCTATATCTATCCACTGCACAAATCCGATCCCTTATGCCAGAAAATTGTTATTAGATTTGCCTTAAAAAAGGTGAAAAATCCGAATTATGGATCCATTACTCAGTAAGCCGTGAATATCATGTTTATCCTTACGTAAGACTAGGCTCCATAATGGAAAAAGAGTTGGTTTTATGATTAGAAAATGGTGAAGTTGGTTTGTGTTCATGCTCACGCTGCAGCTGCGCCGGATGGGATATGGCCTATCAAACGAATCAAACCACCCAATCCGTACTATGTGGAGAGCACTTCAAGTTCTACTCCGTCGGGTTGGATGGGACTTTCGGCTCCTTGGTGCCTTTCATTGAGAGTAGGCTAATGCTGACGCCGGGTTTCTCTCCACCCTTCTTCCGTTCCCTAGAAATCCTACCTCACCTATCTCTATTAGAGCAAATGACCTCAGCTGTCAATAGCTACCCCAAATAACTACTACTACTACGAATCATACCTCGAGACCATTGGTACTGAAAATACCAGGCGTAATAATCAGGAAGGATATCTACTTCGGACATTGCCATTAGATTTACTATGAGTAATGATGTGCGACATGGAAAATGCATTGCATTTCCGCAAGCAACGTACATTGCCACAATATGTGCACGTGGATATGCATTATGCCAAAAGCAACATCCATGACCCCATTCATAGGATTCATTTAGAGAGTTATCACCTGAAATAACATAAAACTGTGGTTGTGGATATCATGTTTTTATTGCTTTTTGAGAAAATCTCATTTCTCATTCAAACATAGCCGTAGTTTTTGTGGGTCAAATTAAGTGAGAAATGTGCGGATTAAGCTGGTACATTTATAGTTTTGGAAGAAAATACGAATGACGCTTCCGAAGTCATTGAAAAATTCCTTTCGGGTTTCAGTTTAATTCTTTTGTGATATCATATTTATTATTGTATATTTTTCAAATTTTGAGCATCCTTCACTATTATAATATTTACTAATCTTTTTCATCACCATACCTTTAAATGGTTTTTTTGTCTGTAGATGTCCTTTATTTTCTGTTTTACGGTTTTTTAACGATCTGTTTAATGTTATTTCTCATTGCCATTCCGATGTTGTTGTAACTGTCAGCAATGATTGCCTTTTATTATATGTGACATTACTTTTACTACGGAATATTTTTCTAATAAAATTCCGTGCTCTACTCAAGTAGGGCTAAAAATGCAATGAACATTGGCTTCGCCACTCTTTTTGCTCCGTAACTTTAGGTATGGGCACCAGTAAAAATATAAATTAATATGTCTCCCAGTCATGTAAATAACCTCTAAGTACTGGGAAGATTGTTCCTCAGTCTACTGATTTGAAAAAATAATCAGATTTTATAATTTTCACCGCAGTGAAGTTAAATTTCATTCCATGCCGATTGGGAGGAATTGGAAGAACACATGAGCGTCGCTGATGTGTTCTTCGATACACTCATTTCAGATGCATGCAGAAGAGCACCTTTCGATTACAGGCTTCAGTGCTGTGTTGACCCTGAATTGATAGCTACCTTGAATTCCCAAAGAATACCGTCTGAGATTAGAAACATCTCGAGCCAGCAACAGTGGATACTGCGCGGCGGGGTTGAGGTGGAGTTGATGCTCGCACTTAGGTCGATAGTCTTGTCCTAGCCTCGTCTCGCGAGCTGTACGCACTCATAAAATTAAATCCTTCTGTTTTCTTCGCGTCTGGAACCTCTTTCGCCGTTCCCTCTCCGAGGAATTGCTTAGAGCGCTGGCGCGATCCGCTACCCTCGCTTCCCCCGCCCCCTTTTCCGAGTCGAGGGGTGTCGGCGGGAAGACGGCGATGGTTGATAAGCTTTATTATCTGATGGGGCGGGGGTGTGGCGCGGTCCCGAAAAGGGTGAGAATCTTGGAAAGGAGTGGTATGTGGGGTATAGGAGAGATGGGTAAGAATTGGAGGCAAACAGGCGTGAGGTGGAAGTTTATTCGTGTTACTGTCTCGCAGACGGGCGTTGCGCCGTTTTCCTAACGCTCCCGGACCCCTCAGGGCGTCTTACGAGATCTGCCGAGGAGTGTTGTGTGGGTTCGCCCTCTTCTATTCCTCTGGAGTGGAAGGCGCGAGAGGGGGAGAGTCCCGGATTAGGATGGAGGGATTGTAGGAGGGAGTCGAGTAAGAGAGGGAATGCTGAGGGAGGATGGAGACAGGTAGAGGAGGGACATAGATATCGATTTGTGCTCGTTGGGAGGGTGTATAGATGGGGATGGTTATGTTGGGGATTGGTGAGGGGAGAGGAAGGGGACAAGGGATGGGGGATGGGAATCGAGGGGGTGGAGGATAAGGGAAAGGGAGAGAGAAGCAATGGTAGAGAGGAGTCTCATCTCCGGAGGTTGGCCGGGTGGAGTGTGTTACAGCTTGTCCGGAAGAACGAGTGTGTGTGCGTGAGGGTGGGGGGGAGGAGGGGGACGCAGAATGTGTATGTGTGAGAGAGAGACCCCCTCTCCCCGCGTCTCTTTTCCCCTCATCCCTTAGCGAATGTACACCGACATGCGAATATCCCAGTCGTTTCTTTCGTTTCTTCACGCTCCTCCCACCCCACCACCCGGCCACTGAAATCCCCCAGCCTCCCCCTTCCCTTTATTTCCTCTCTTTCCTCTTCCGTCTGCTCTCATTCCTCCGTCGCCCTATCATTAACCCTCTCCTTTGGGGTTCTCCCAGGATATATTCCGAACTCTTATCGGAGTGGCCAAAGTTTATCTTACTTAAGGTACGCTTTCTCGGCTCTTGCGTGGCCATCACTCCATTTTGGACGCAGTCCTTTTTTCGGGTGGAGATAGGACCAATCGTACTCCGCCCGGTTTGAGTAGAACCCATTGTTTATCCAGTGTTTTCTCATCGCTTTATATGCCAGGGGTATTCTCTGATTGCCCTCCATATGGTCTTTTCATATTTTTCATTCATGTTCTCACGCTAGTTTTGAGGCGTAATTCATTATAAATTGTAATATTGCGCATATATCGGCTTAATCTTTTAATATGTCGTAAGTTTTCATTGTGACTTCCGCCGTCAATTCTCATCTAATGAACAAAAATAATCCCTGGGCGTAGCCTTTACGTAACCCTTAAAGAATTATTATGAGAAATGAGGTCGGATTGAATACCAAAATGTCGTTCTGCGTGTGTAATAATTAAGTTAATTTTTATAAAACTATTTCGTGGAGCAACGGTGTTGTTAGTGCTGCTACTTCGGTCAACACCGTCGACGTTTTCGCCCATCATATAGCTTAGTATTTTCTATTTTAGCAAGGTGCTAAAAATTGTGTGTTCCGTTACCTTTATCGCATTCTTTTCGTGAATCTCGGAGTTTCATAATGGGATATAAGGTGGGAAGGAAATCCTTTCCATTAAGGGATGCCTTTCCTGTGCTGGGAAGGAAATTGTCTGAGGGAGAAGATGCGTGGGTTAGGTTGTTGGATGGAGGTGCGAGTAGAAGAAGGGTTAAGATTGGTTATTTCTCGAGGCCCTAGTCCGGAAGGATGGAGGAAGAGAGCGGTTTCGGATGGATTGAGATAAATGCGGTATTAAAACGGCGGTGAGTGGAAAGTGGGGTAAGGGTGGAGTGAACGTAATGATACTTTGTGTGCTGTGGGAGTTTTTTTTCGGAATCTGGTTCTGGAGGAGGAGTGATGAGGAGGAACTGATTTTCTTCGGGTTATGAACTAGCTAGCAATATTAGAATATTATAAGGTAATATAGGCTTTGCAAATTCGTGGCTCATGAATGAAAATGCTAGGGATAGTGTTCAAGAAATGCCTTGGGAGAAAAATCAATTAAGAAAAAAGTGTGTGCCTTTAGGTGGTTTTATGTAATTTTGGTTTTTATGTTTGTGCTTTCACCGTCGAATATTAGCGAAGATAATCTAAATGAGATGATAAGGGAGCATAAGATATTTGAACAAGCAATGCTTTCATATAGAATTAAGGTTTCTATTATTAACCAGTTATCAGTTCTTTGTTAAATGCTTAAATATCTTTCAAATGGTTTCAGTGCCACTTCGGGAAAAATGTGTAACTATTAGGTAAAATGTAATGTGCATGAGTGCTTTTATTATTCACTTTTATTTTCCCTAAATAAAAACGAAATGAGGGTAGGGTATATCACTTATTCTCTTCAAGTGCATCATGAGACTAGAAAATATTTATATTTCATTGTGTGCCATGATTTATGTGGATGAAAGACTGATAGGTAGTCCCTTTTGTAGTGGTGTGTGAATAATATATTCTTGCCCCTTTTTCTTTGGTTTAAACCAATTTACGGAAGAATATTTTAAATTGAAAATTTACTATTACCTGCGAAAGTTAATACGCGTAAGGTACTGATGATTTTTATTGGATAGCATATTTAAAGCATAAAATATAGGGTTATGCATTAGCGTACCGTGTTTACCGTTCATGAATATATATTTTTTATGGGTATTCATAATTCGTGAATAAATCTCGTTTCACGTTTCAAAATTTCTAAATAATTACCTCCATAATTGAAAACTTGTTTTTAGCCTCCAAAATTTGATTCAAAATATTTATAATTCAAGTAATCGTTTTCATTAGAAAATGAGCCTTAGATGTTGATGATGGTTGTTGAGCGCCTGATGTGAGAAGCGTGTGCCGAATTACGTGAATTTTTAATGTAAATCAATTTAAATGGATATATCACTGTGCACAAAAATTCTTCAACCAGGATTTGCACATGTCGCAAAAGGTAGATCATGTTTTTTGGAACTGGTATGGATGTATAGTGGAGACGCTAAGTTTTATAAGTGGTCACCGGCTCATCGCCATAGCTTCTAATTTGCCTGATTCGGTTTATAATTTTAAATTAAATTTAATGGAGCCCCCTCCCCTGTAATCTTCTGAAGTGCTGAGAATATGGCTCGGTTGACCTTATCCTTCTTGTATTCAACCACTTGGGAAGCACTCTTGTGCCCGTTGCCCTTCAATACTACACATGAACCGGAGTTCAGAGAGTTGCCTGCTCCGGAAATTGCAAGAGATCATTGGATTAAGTGATAACCTTCAATACCTCGGGTTAAGCTTGCGTGACATTTCAGTCCCTAAGCTCACTTCAGTGATTAAATAATGATTTGGCTCTTTGCTAATCGACGCCAGGAGCTTAGGTTTTTGATTTATTTTATGGTCACTGCTTAATATTTCCATCAATTATTATCGATTAATTTTGTTTCTGCAAAATTAATGCGGGCATTCCACAGTTAAAATTTTTTAATGAACGCATATTGTTTTTGGTTGTTTAACCACGCAGAGGAAGTCAAAAATTACTGTCTGCTTCAGAAATACCTTCTATTTTATAAGCCTCTTGTCGTTTAAGTAGCCGCAGTGTCTCTTTCTTGTGGTTTTCTGTGTCTGCCTAGCCATGTTTCCCTCATTTCCTTATTGCCCACTTTTCACATGGTGCATTGCCTCACAGCTCCAAAATGTTTGTAGTGTACTGCTTGGCTACTTTCCACGTGCCCTTTGTTTGCTTTCCTTCTTAAACTGCAAGCTATGCTGTTTTCCTTCCCCGCCGAGCCAACCTGACCCCTCGAAAGCTTCGGCTCAGCCACTTGGCCTTTTTCCGCGCGCGCCCTGCCCACTGCTCCGTTTGCGACGCGGAGATTGCCTCTTGCTCTCTTCTGCCCTTCCATTGCTCGTCCCTTTCCGCCGCACACTCCGTCCCACTCCCCCATCTCAGTGCCTTCATTTGTTCGGGATTTAATATAGCTTCGCATCCTTACCACTTTGGCGCGATGGCTTAACGCTAAGAATTCATATTGGCGCCGGCGTACGTTTGTGTGGCATCACAGCGGTGTCCTGAGTGGAGGAAACTGAGTGTTCAATATGTATAGTGTGTAACGTTGTATTTAGTGGAGCCATAACACGAGCCGGAGGCTTGGTGTCGTTGGTGCGGGATGCCGGGGAAGGAGTGG
>LYUA01000271.1:380113-393989 GCA_002093875.1 Calopteryx splendens | reverse complement strand
CCGCTATCCTCTCCCCCACATCCATGGAACATTCCCCTCGACCGCATCCCGTCACGTCCTTTCTGTTTTCCCTTATTTTCTCTATTTTTTTCATCACCATCCCCCTCTCCCCCCCGATACTCCGATATTCTCCGGGTTTCCTTCTATTTCTTCGCCCTAGTTGAGAGCTCTGCTTGCCCGCACCCGAACGCGCACACACATGCACTGTCCTCCGGCACTCGTACACCCAATCACGTATCCAATCAGAGCTTTGTGTGAAACCTACGGTCTCTCTCTCTCTCTGGTTTTCCTTCTCTCCCTCCTTCCAGCGTGTGATTCCTGAGCCTGTTTTCCTCTTTCCCCTTTGAACCAGCCACCCGACGCCCCTGGCTCCCCTTCACCCCCTCCCCCCTACCCCCGTATATACACCCGTTGACGACGTTTCGTCGGCGCCTTGCGGGCGAGGCGGAGCGGACCCGGAGGGGAGTGAGGGGCGGGTAGGGGTTTAAGGCGCGTGGAGGCGGCGGGCGGGCGGCCCGTTTGGCGTCTCAATCGCCCCCCCCCCCTCTCGAAGCTATTTCTCCCAATGGGGGAGTTGAGGTATGGGCCATGTTGTGCTGGGAGCTCGGGATTAGGTGCAATAAGGAGTGGAAGGGGAGAGGACGTTTAGCCGAGCCAGGGTAGAAGGGGATTGCGAGAAAGAAATACACGCGCGTCCATGTTAGGCTGGCAATGAGACTGGTGCGAGTTCACTCGAATGTGTGCGTTTATAACCGCACGTAACATCGATAAACGAAAACTCATGAATGTGGAAGTATAATATACATCATATAACGTGGGTATTACACTAAAAACGTAGACCTATATGAAAAAAACTAATTTTTGGGAATGTTTTGGTTCCTCAACCACTATCTTCGGCGTAAAGCTTTTCTGATGAAGCGGAAAATCCTTTCGCTGATGGGTGGGCCTATGCCTTCTAGTGTGTTTCAACCTGTACCTTTATATATGTTATAGCTGAATAGGGTTAGATACGTGAGTTCATTCGTACAGTAATATAGGCTTAAAGGAGACCAAACACTTTTATTGGTTTATATATGATTGAAAGGAAGAGTATAGGAAAAACCAGGGACGGATACAAAGCTGATACGGAAAGTGAAAGGGTGCTAAATGAAAACAAATAAATGTTACCCTCCACCGGAAATCCAACCTTGGAGCTATTTTCCAGCCATGTACTCGGATCGACTAAACTATTCATCTAATGTAATTAAAGTTGGCATCGGCAATGATTTATGTCACTCAATACCCAAGTTATTTGTTCCAAGGCATTGTGTTTGAATGTTGTTTCACCTTCCAACGGTGAACAGTGATGGAAAAGGAATTATAGAGGCAGTAGATGTTCATAGACAAAAATGAGGAACTTAGCGTTCAAATGAACTCATCGATTGAAGAAAGATATGAATTAAGATGGATGAAAACACCCATTTTTGAAATAAAATAAGACTATTGGAGAAGGATTTTAAATCGTAGAGAAAAAAAACCATTTTGTTAGCTCGAAATGAAACAATTAATTTTCAATTACTATATTCCCGTTGAAGAAAATATTTGCACTCACATAAGGGATGATTCAGAACTTAAATAATGAAAATAGGGTTCTTTGTTTTCCGTATCAAGAAGGCACTCTAAAATTGCTATACTTATCTCTTCTTGGTGTTGCGGGTTTGATGCTCAAAATGCCATACTTTCCTTTTTCTTTATATAATTGCATTGCGGGCGATTAAAAAAGTTCTCCAAAATGGAACCGATTAACCACACTAACCTACTTTTAGGTTGATTTGAAAAATAAGGAAAGAGTGCATTTAGCCTGGGGCTCTTCTATCACTAGCTCATCGCTCTACACAATGGACTTATATGCTCTCCTTTGTTTTATTTCCTCACAAAATGGAACGAACCACCATATTTATCCTGTTGAGACATGTGAGGAGTATAACTGCCAACGAGATATATCCACCATGCAAAAGGTTTTAGCGTAAGAGTCCTGGATTTAACGCAAAAGTATTAGATTTTACGCATTGCTTTGAATATAAAATTGTCTCTGCCGTGTAGGGGAGTTTACCAGGTTTAGGGGTTTGAAAACATTAAGGTCAATGAATTATGTTTGGAATCCTGTTAGAAAAATGTAACCCAATTAAAAAAATTGAAAAAGTTATCGTAAGTGATGATGAAACAATCCAATGGGAAAAACCGGCATTACAAATGTCCGAAATCTATTTCTCGCATCACTACGGCATTTATTTCGTAGCCTGCGATTCTCTCCCGTGTACCTCTGATACTTTTAAAACTTAAGTTGTTTTCAATTCTCGTGGCTAGGAGTGTTAAGTAACTCGTAAGTTATTTGTTTTGTAAAAGGGGATCAGCTGTTCTAGCGTCTACTTCCCAAATGGTTTCCCGCGAAATGTACTCATAAGAAAAATACTTCCATTACCAAAGGAACTGGCCTTGATTTCTTGCTCATTGGTAGCAATTCGAGTAGAAATTTCATCTATGTTATTGGTGTGATAAAATTGGGAATTACACCTGATCTAAATGTTTTAGTTTTCTTTCAATGATCACAATTTTTTTTTGTGTTCCATCAGTTACATTAACTGTTTGGCGAAAATTTAAAGTTCCTTATCACGCTCATCTGCCAGCAAATAACCTAAACCATGAATCATTTGAATAATACCAGAGATTTCTGATACGGACAGCACTACAGCTTCATTGCAACGTCACCTTTTTAATCTTTGTTCTACCTGCCATACCTTGGTTAAGATGGAAACTATCTCCGAATGTGGACTATATACTGTTATATCTATATCTATGGCTACAACAATATCCGGATTGTGATTTCTGTCGTCACTGTTCGTATTTTCAAACTCCCAGTGTGAAATTGATCGATCGATATATAATGTTAGAAGGACGTTAAATGCACTAACCTTGATCACATTTAACAGTCATAACAGGAAGATAAACCTACTAGAAGCTCTTCTTGGTTTGAAAACAATGACTTTCTACTACGATTTAAATAATTTGGTTTTCTTTTTTTGATTATTATTTCCGAGTTACTTTCCTTCATTCTACCAAGTGTTTCAGTTTATGTCATTTCTCTAATTCCCGTTTTTGTGTTTCTACGTCTACATAACACACCGCATTCTACCTCAAGGGCATGTGGTAGGGGCAACAGCTATTAATGAAAAGCCAGGAGAAAGGTGGTCTCTAAAGAAAGGCTATGGATGTACTTGTTAGCGTTTTCCCCTCTTTATTTTGCAATCGCGGATCGTGCGAGGGAAAAAAGAATACCTGAATCAGTCAAGTTTCAAGTTACATTTCTCAACTGAACAAGTTATTTCTCTAATTTTATCATCTTTTCCCCCCCCGGATTTTGTCACTTGCCAATGCAATGTGGGTGTTAAATTACTTCCTCTGTCTCGCAAGTAAAATCACTATATTTGTATATTTATTTATAAGTATAATCTATCTTTGAGTCTTCTATTCTGAAGTAGTTCCAGTGCCGTATCACATTAATTGCGTGACGCTTTGGGTATTCCCATTACAGTTATTAAAGATCCGGGCTGCTTACCTCTCTTCTGGTCTTCCTCTGTAACGAATATATATTCATGTGTATGTATGTGCATTATATGTGTATATATCTATTTATATATACATGTGTGTATGTATATACACACATATGTTTATATATACTTATGTATATATATCCACACACACACATATAGATATATTATGTACCAAAGGGATTTTTGTTAGGGGCTCACCATCATAGTAGATTTAAAATAAAAGTAAACTTGAGAAGTTTATGACATATACAAAAGTACCAAAACTAACGTGAAAAGTTATGCCACACGCATATATGGCAGAAATGTAGAGAGGGCTTGTGGCAAAATGCCATGCTGTGTTTTTTACGCTACCCTGCCCCAGGAGAAATTGCGAGGCGTTCTTGTTAGCCTTGCTACACGTGAATTATGTTCCCATATACGTAAGTTTCCGGCATTCATATGATGCTTTTAACTTAAATAAGTAGCATTCGTGTTTTTATTGGAAGTATTCATTTTGATTTTTTGTTTTATTCTTGTGGTCGTATTTGGCGGAGGTTTTCTTCAGATTTCGACCGTTTTCGCAGTCCTGAGAAGTCTTAAATTTATATCTTCGGCGTAGTAAAATGCGAGTTGAGGTATATTAAATTGGCGATAAGAAAAGGAAATGCCGAGAGAAAAGTCGGATGAATGATTAGATGAGGGAGATGAGTTTCCAGCCGGTGCGTTGAACAAATAGGGAAGCAACGGCCATTACTATCGCTGTAGAGTAATGATGATTCAAGTTACGGTGTGGTGAATTTAAGGAGAAGCGACGAGGAAGGTAAAGAAAATGGCAATTATTTTGAATTTTCTTTACTCTCACGTTAATTAGCTTTCCTAATAATGTTTTACGTAACAAGTTCTGTGACGAGCCTTGTCCATGAGCGGAGGGGAATTTGAAGCCAAGAGTATGGCGTTGTGGAGGCATGCACACTTCGATCGAGGCGCAGGTAGAAAAAGACCGCGGATGCGGAAACAAGGCGGGCTATCTTTAGTTTGGCCAAGATTCTAGACTAAGTTCCCTGGTAATGCCTACCGTGTTCTTTTTGACTATCACGGGCTGAGTAATATAAAAGTTTTTCTTAAGTATTCCAACAACATCTCGTTGAAAGCACCCTATTCGTTGAGTTAGGCCCAGGGACATGCACTTTGGCACACACATCAAGGAGGGTATCTGTAAAAAAATCCAATATAAATCTTCTTCTTTCCTTGATAGGCTTAATGATATATCAATATATGGATATACATATAAAAAGAGAGAGAGAGAGAGTGAAACATTCTAAGGAAATAGAGAAATCAAGCTGATCCTATTGAAACCCAGAAAACGATGCAGTGGGGGTTGGAGTGGTGATGGGTCGATCGATGAAAGTAGTAATGAAGAGTTATTCCGAGTGCGAATAGTTTTCCTCACAGGGAGAAGTGAAAGTTATATTTTCTTGCATAAGTGAAATACATCTGTAATGAGTGATCTCACGCTTGCTCGTGCGCTTACAGTAGGCAGAACTTCAATCCTAGGAATTGTGATTGGCTACCAGGAGCCAGTGAGGCAGGCGTACAGAATAGTTGGACGAGGTAAGGGAGGTAAAATTTAGCATGACCCTAGTACATCTCACCTATGCATTCTAGGGAATGGCTGAGACAGTGCAGGCAGGTGACGGAGCAGCTTTCGTCCCCGCATCTCCATCCCCGACAAAGCTGGCGACCTTCCCCGCCATCCCTCACTCCGGCCTACTTCGCTCCATTCCACTCGCTCCTCCGCCGCTACCACCTCCTCCTCCCCTAGGGACTAGGAGTTTCCTTCTTCCCCTCCATGGGTCACATTGATTCAGTCCATGTTTTGCAGGTCTCCGCTGGATTTTCTTTATCCTCTACTTGTCTGTGTCACACGAAAGGCACATTAGGTAATGTTATATGCACAGCTTAGCGTCGATGAAAAATTCACGTGTGGTGGGGGTTTGGGGGTTGGGAGCAGCGAGATTACATTTCCACCGCCATTGCTTTTTTTTACGCACACACATACTGAGGGCTCACTCACGTACTGCTCCATTCCCCTTTCCCTTCTCTCGCGACGACCATTCCCGCCCCCACCACCTTTCCCTCTCTCTCTCTCTTTGCTCTCCTTCATTCCTTCCTCTTCGCCGTCATCCCTCGCGGGAATTCCACCGCATGAATTCTTTAAGTGCGTCATCTCAATAGCCGAAAGTTTTTTTTATTTCCAAGAGCTTACCCCGACCAAGTTTTCTTACATCCTGTTTTTTTAGGAGGGGGTGGATGGACGAAGGTATGAATTTTTACGTTGCAATCCGAGACGAGGGATCATGGTTGGTTGGATTTAATTTGCATAACAGATTTTGTC
The DNA here is from genome assembly GCA_002093875.1 of Calopteryx splendens. Lineage (NCBI taxonomy): Eukaryota > Metazoa > Arthropoda > Insecta > Odonata > Calopterygidae > Calopteryx > Calopteryx splendens. Next base: position 388,025 of record LYUA01000271.1, on the reverse strand, counting down.
CATTCGCGCGATTCAGGAAACATTGGCGCACCTCTGCGAAAGAGTTTCTCAATTGCGTTTGTGACGCCGAGTCGATTCCTGCGACTGAATGTCACTGGAACAATTATTGCTTCGAACTGTAAATGCCTGATGACTTCTGGTCTTAGGTGTGGTAAACTGGTGTAGAAATCTCAAGATTTTGTTCGTTTATCGTAGTGAACTTGAAACTAAGTTTATTTATGAGGTTGCGACTTTTACCTTCCTCCATTTATTGTCGCGATGCCGCTTTTACCTTCCTGTCGCGATGGCGAGAATGCTAACTCTTCACCTTGAGTATCCGAGTTCGATCCCTTCCAAAGGTGGCTTTTTTCAGTGGCATATGATCATTAATGGGGAGTTTATTGTTGAATTCTTCATTTTAGGCTTATCGTCCTTTCGATGGAGTATTGAAATATGAACTACCTGGTGCCTCAATCTTAAAACTGTAATTGCGCTACGTTTAAATATTATTTTTGCTTTTGAGGAAGGCATATTATTTAATATCCAATTTCGATTTACAAACTAAATAAATGGAAATTGTTTGCAATGGTAATTGTTAACGACGTAATACTCTATCTCGACATACGCGTACTTATTTTTTCTGCTACTTACATAAGTAAGTGATGTACACTAAAAAATATTTCCGTTTTTAACGATAAAACTCATACTGAAGTACAAACAAACTGCCATTGGTTTTCTTTGATTGACGAAGTGAAATGTTTGTTATAAATTTTTCCTTAGTAAAGAGTTATTTTCCAGGCTCCCACTATTTAGATAGGGAATACACCGATTCAAATTACGCCATCCTAGCGGCAAAACATTAGCTACGGACCATCGAAAGATTCAAGACATGCTCCCGTGGATTGTTTCGTTACGAATATTCAGTACGGAAGCAAGATTTCTCTCAATGCTGCAGTCTCTACTTAACTTCTACTGGTCACTATTCCAAAACCTCATGTTGGGTAAAATAGCCACAATATTTATATAATGTTTTTGTATATTAGATATATTTGTATGATTTTTACAAAAAATACTGATAATATTATGTGAATGCGTAGGTGTGTGTCCAGGATACTTTTTCCTGTTTGAAATCCGCATTCTTCTACCTTCCCCACTAACCTTTCATCTGTTCCTTTTGTTTGTTACCTATCATTTTCCTTATTCTTATATTATATCCTTGACAATATGCATACTTTTTGTCTCATTCGCCGTCTCTCGTTTTCCATGATGAGAAACCCGTTTATTTTTGTCGCCTAGGCTATTTTCTTTAGCTGCTCTCCGGCATCTACTTTTATTTTCCAGCGTGGAACTACCCCATAAACTAGTTTTCGTTGAATAAATTCGCCCTAAGTTGATCGGCGTCCTTTGAAACCGAAGTAATAAGCAGGCATGTCTTCGTTTTCCACCCCCTTTCGCTAACGTCCTTACATAAAATTTGCCATCTTTCCGCCCTCTCCGCTCTCATCGTCGTCTCACCTTGGCTCTGCGGGCTCCTTGTTCCCATGCTCACCGCGCCACTCACCAACTTCGCCCCCGCCCCGGCTCCTCTCCCCTCCCCCACCCCAAGGCTCCCTACCGCCGTTGCCTCCACCCAACTGATTTCCCCTCCCGCAAACCATGGCTCGCGCAAGTCCCGCTTCCAAACCCCGACCTCCGGCGTACTACTCCCCACCCCCCTGCCATCACACCACCACCATCACCAAATACTCCTCTTCCCCCTCCATCCCTTCCTTCTTCTGCAGTGCCTGTCCCTCGGCCACGTGACTCCCGCCGACAACGTTCCCGTATCGATTGTTGGAGTCAACAAGTTGCATCATCGAGCTGCCTCTGCCCACGATCTGCCCCCCCCCCCTCGCTCTCCACATTTACCCAAACCCTGACTCCTCCGGGTCCCTCAACCCGGCTCTTGGGCGACCCCAACAAGGGTAAAACATCGTCCTCCGACTTTGTGTGACCTTAGGGGTACGACATGACGGTCTCCTTCTTATGATTCCTGTTTAATTTATATTTTTTCATCCCCTTCGTACTCGAATGTTTTATTTTCCAAAAGCCTCTCTGGATGCTCTCCTTTGCTGATGGATAGCACAATGCATCAGCGATTTCCCGAAAGGAATGTTTAATTTCCTCGGCATCGGAGTTTCCTCTGTATTTTGGTTTTTTTATGCATCTGTCGTTGTTCACTTGCCGCAGTGGACCCTTTCGTCTATGTTATTAACGGAGCATTGATCTAACGTGCCACAAAAACAGTCTAAACTTGCGTTTTCAATTATAACCGTTGCGATTCTTCTTTGCTGTAATGATATAGAAGTAACGGATAACTTTCTCGGGTTAGTTTAACTTGGATTTGCACACTAAGTATATTTTGGATATGGGAAAAATGTATATGGGCTAAGAAATTCTAGGAAAAAACGAACAATCATCAAAATTTGATCGTTTTAATTCCGTCCTTTTCTAAGGGATTTTATGCTCCATGCAAAAAAACAATTATTGGTTGCATTCAGATCGTGTACTGTAATAAACGTATTCGTGTAAATCTTAGGCCGGTCATGAACATCAAAATGATAATACCTCTCTGTCCTAATTCAGCTATAGAATTCGTTTGTTGAAAACTTTCTGTTAATAATAAAAATTAAAATTAGTTTTTGCTCAATATTGGTTGTCCATTGTTTCTGCTTGTTCAGTAGAAAGAAATTTTGAAATAGAGAAATTTTTATTCACAGAGACGGCGCAAAACAATAGTATGCCGTAAACTACCTATACTTTCAGTGAAAAATTACGCATAGAACAGCCATAACCTTTTCATACCAAAACTGTAGAGTCATGCAGTTGATCAAGAATATCTTCGCATCATGTGAAAACGCGAAAGATAATAAAATACACGAAGTTCAAGTGAATAGGTATTTTAACACTTTTGGATGGACTCTGTGACAATGCTCAATGATTAAAAAATGTATTTTCTCGTTTAAAACAGCTGCTATTCAGGTAACATTATATCAGGTAGTAATCTTAAGTAATACTATCTCCTACTTAAAAGAGATGGTATTACTTCAGCGTTAGCTGAGCAGTTAAAAAGAGAATAGGCGTACTATGCAGAGGGGGACGAGGCTGGACGCGTGTAATGCGATGGATTATGTAGTGTGTAGCAAAACAATGTGATATTTTCAGTAGATTAAGTATATTTAAATTATCCCCCGAAATAACGTGTGCTGTTTTTGAAAGGTTGACGATCTGTTTTTAGAATTAGAGTCTGTGTGAGGCATTATTGAATTACGTCGAGTAATAATATTACTCATTTTATGAATGATTACGTGATTTTCTCATGTATTTATCATGGGGTTGTCGTCTGCTATGTTAAGGACGCAGCCAAATTATAAATCCGGGTGCCGTGAGACCACTGCCGAAAAAGAGGCCTGTTGGTGCTGAGTAACTTTAATTAAACTTACTCTTGAATTGTTTTTACAATCAATTTTACTGCGCACAAATTTTTCTTATAAAATATATTCGACAAGATTGAAGCAATGCCATGTGTGTTCATTTCACATTTTGTCTCTCTGGTGTTTGTAAAAATACTTGTCTTATTAATACTAACAATCCGTATGCTATTTTTTTTGCTACGTACTTTGGTATTTCACCCGGTATCTGGTATTCACGGCCTACCCGGTATTTTGCTCTGTAACCAAATGTGGATTATCTGATACGCACAAAGAAAAACGTGGTAATATTTCAAACGTGTCTGTATCAATTTTCCTGGAGTGACTATTATTACTTTTAGAATTCTTTAATGGAGTGTACCATACTGGTTGAGAGATTTTGAAACGAGGGTTCAAGCATGGCACTATATGACACATGGTGATGTAAAACTGAATTGCAGAAAATTCTTAAGCTTGGAATTCGAAATTCTATTGCTTGATTTTTTTGTGTTAAACAGGTTCACTTTAGGGAAAAGAGTGTTATTTCATCCAGGTTCGGGACCTTGTGTTGAAAAAATAAATGTTGCTCCCTTATTTGTACAATTGGGCTGAGAATTTATTGGAACTATATGCTTTACCATCGGTAAAGTTACTGGAGACATAGCAATAAATTTGTTATAAATGTGCTTTAAAAATGCTGATATATTGGGAAATACATTTTAGTTTTTTTCATAATTCCAGTAGAAAAATTTTAAGTTTATTTTTTGTGAATATTTAATGTTTATTAAATGCATAAAAGACCATTAGTATTGTATGACATTATTATATATATTTAACTCATTAAAATTAAAGTCTTCTTCAGTAATCAAAACAGCAGTAAGAGCAGAACGTAGACACATTTTATTATCTTTTCACCTTTTGCTATGGAAAATATCGTGGTAGGTACATCTGCTATTCCCTTGGAATAATTTATTTATGACAGTGAATAAAATAGAGGAAACTGTGTTATGTGAATAATAACTTGCGATTCACCCAGTTAAAATGCTTTGTTTACATTTTAATATTTTCGGCCATGAAAATGTAACTAGTGTTTTTTAAATGATTCTCCCTGTAAAAAATACAAATAGTATAATATCATTAAAAGCACGTTACTCATGATATGAACCATTTCTGTTAGGTTGTGACTATTAAGTCTCATGGAAGATACGTTACTTTGGGGAGAAGAACATATAAGATCTATTTTAGGTGTAAAATTGGAGATCAGGAAAAGTAAATCTTGGGACTCATAAATATCTGTTGCTTCTCGGATGTGACTCTGCCCAGTAGCTCTCATAATAGGAAATTTTCAGATTTCAGTCAGTTGAGAAAGGAATTACTTATTGGATTTCTTGAAAACAAAAGTCCTGAGGTATGTCTCAAAAATTCTTTTTAAAATCATATATAAATTTTTTCATAAAAAACTAAAGGAGATACTTGTGGCAATCACGTTTAACTCTTTGACCTTAGGATTTATTTAGCGATAGGAACTTGCGAGCTAAAATAATGAACTCAATAATAATTTCAGAAACCGCTGGACACAAAAAAGAGATTACTCTAAGGTTAAATATTGCATAAAATTCACTTAAAGTACATTTTATTGCGTAACTATCGGGAAAAAATAAAATTCATGCCTCTAAAAAATTTTATCCCTATAACTTTGGCAAATAGATTTTAAATAAGCACAAAAATAATATTTAAATGTGTCTATCTGATCAATATAATATAAGAAAAGTTAAATATTGTTGACTAGTTTCATCTGCCATATGGATGACAAAGTTCATTTGTCAAATAGTCGGAAGGGTGGCTTTGCATGACATCTGTGTGAACGCTAAATGATGGAATATTCTCGTCATTTTCTCCGACATTCGACATACATCGTGCTGTTTCTACTAATCTGTGGAGTTTTTATATTTTCCACGAGTGTCACAGCAATGATTTTCTGTTCTTGAATTATTTGCATGATGTTTCTTCCTGATCAATCAATTTTGCTCAATTTGAAATTCTGTTTTAATTTCTGAGTATACTCCGTAATACCGAATAAGCCGCTCTGTCATCTTTTTCAGACTCCGTTATTTTTCATACCTAAACAAGTTTCCCAGAATGTCACCTGGGACTCTCGCGGAACATTTACAACTGATTCTGACTTCCTTCTCTCTTAAATTATTTATGCTCATATGCTAAGTCACTGTCAACCACGTGTTCATTCGTCTTTTGCCGTAATGCGATGTTTGACAATATAAATGACACAAGACGGTGTATACCAAGTCATTACATTCCTTCTTCTCGTAATGTTCTCCGCTTCCCGCTATTCTGCCATTAACCACTGTCGTGGACTTAGCAAAAAAATTGAAGAAGGGCAAGTTTAATGTCTGCGTCAAGGGAATTTGCTGACTAAGTTACGCAATCATTAGCGTTGCCTTGAAAACGGCTGACTACGTTCATTCACTTAGTGGAGATATTGTTGTCTGGTGATTTTTTCAAAAATCATGCAACTCTAAAGATATCAATTTTCATTCCAATATCAGTAAATTCACGGCGCTTTATTAAATCAGTTTTGAAGTTCTCACTTTCGTGCGACTAAGTTCCTGTTTTGTGACATATTACTCTAAATTAAAGGCCGCGTCACATGTCAAGTATGCATTTTTACTGTATTAATTTCTTGCTATCAACTAATGAAAAAAAGAAAAGGTACCGCGCTTTCGGTACGGCGCTTGTTCGTGAGATTCCCCATCGTCCTTCGACGCCGGAAGATACATTCTTGTTCACCATACTTGCACCATCAGTTTAACTGCGTTAAATTTTACATAAGGTCTTAAAAGTGGATTTTTGCTGGATTGGATGTTTTTCTATTTGAAAAGATAATGCACCCGTTGATAACTTGCCACCTTTCACTTATTTTTGGATTTCATATTTCGAAAAGTGAAATCGCGTGCCTTTCCAAGTATTCGCAGCTGAAATATCGCGCCCAGAGCCGTGTGCATACCCCCATGCGCAGTCTGTATTCTTACATGGACTATTCGGTTTTTGACGAATTGCCTTATGTTATGTGAATCCTTCCTCTGTCGGATAACATTGTTAGGGGTTTTATAGGATCTATTAATTAGGATTCAATGTATAAAAGAATCGTTTCGTAGCAGAATTTTCCATTACCGCATTAACGATTTAGGCTAGTGTATGATTTTAAATTAACCGGGAGATAGACCCGCCAGGCGCACATGGAAATCTCAAACGGAATTCGCGTGATTTCGAAATGAAATTTTTAAATTGGTTTTTTGCATTAATCTGAATTTTTACATTTATTTTATTTATATTCCCGACATTAACTAGGTTTTAAATAAATAGTTATAAGTTGTTATATTCTAAGTTATATTTTTATAAATTATATAATTGGAAAATAATATTCAAATCTGTAAAATTTATTTCAATGTTAACTTCAAAACAATAACATCTGGTTTCCTTTTTGATCTTCCATCCTAACTTCCAGGTACTTATTAAATGTTTTAGTCCCCACGATTTCTTCTCCATCTTAATCAGCGGAGTTAACCTCTGTTTTTCTAGCATCACTATTTTCATTTTTTGGCCTGCCAGGAACAGCCGGAGTTTATTCATTTGGCCATTTACTCGTATCATTACCTGGTTAAGCTTCTGTTGTGTCAGTTTGTGAGCCCGAGCCGTGATGATCGCGGCAAGGTTATCAACATACCCGACCAAGAATGTATCTTCCGGCGTATCCGGCTTAGTGGCCGGAAGGACGAAGGGGAATTCTTGTCTCCTTATCCATTTTCGATGAGCACAAGACGTGCTACTTTCTAGTGGGAGCTAAAAACGCCTGCCTTTAAGCAGGTGTGGTACATGTTCAATAAAGGTTGCGGGTAGGCATCTACTACTACACTTCGCCTTGTATTCCATCGGGTCCCGGCGTTTTTTTCCCGCACTGTGACCGTACAGCACTCGTCAACTCCTCTACTGATTAGATGGATTGCCCCTACTTCAGCCGCGGTTCGAAATGTTATATATTGTTTGTCGCTTCCCGTAAAGTCTTTAGTCTCCTGCCGTTACTGCACACGAGATGATACGCCTATCGAAGTGAAGGAGAATGGCAGGAATGGTCTCTTGGTGCCCAGAGACGTTAACTGTTAAATAAACAATCCTTTTCGCCATCTACTATTTGATCTTCTATTTCCTTAGATAGTTTTGATATTCACTTTTGTCCTTTATCTTTTATGTACTCATTTTTTTGAGGTCGTTAGGGCATTTTATGCGATACCAGTATCTCACGTCAGCTGTAAAGGACTTGATTTTACTATCATCAGTGCTGTCTTATAACTGAATTCATCAGTTACGCCAACTGCTGATGCGCAAGGTATTCAAATATCTCTGTTTGGACACAGATCGTCGGAGATATTCTAATCGTTTTCTTCTTTAGGAAGCTGAATAAGAGCAGA
>LYUA01000271.1:258493-269322 GCA_002093875.1 Calopteryx splendens | reverse complement strand
TTCTCCCCATTAGTCTCTATTTCTGAGTGCTTGTTGTTTTCCCTCCCCCTGCCCCCTCCCGCCACTCCACCTCCTTCCCATTTCAGCTCCCACTCCCGCCCTATCTCCCGCTTGGCGTTTCCCTCTCCATTCTCCAACACCCATCCCCTCCCCCGGCTATTTTTTAATCATCGAAGGCAATAACGCCGCCGCAGTGAATTACTATTGCCTTGCCCCTAACCTTCTCCCGCTTCTCAGAGCGCTCTCTCGCTCTCCTTCCACTCCTCCCCCTCCCCCACGACATCCATCCTCCTTCCCTTCCCGAGGCAGGCAATTAGGTGCGAAGTAGGCCTTAAAGTGATGTCATTCCCCCTTATTTTGGCGGCGGCGGAGCGCAAGGTAAGGGACTTGGTCGTGGGCCTTCGTCGGTTGGGTGACTCGGGGGGATGGGAAGGGGAGTCGGCGGTTGGTGGAGCAGGAGGAGACGAACGGAGAGTGGGTTATTATTCTGGTGGAGAGTGTGTAGAGTGGGGGTGAGTGCAGGTTTTGACGCACAAACATACGGCCGTACGGCTCTCCCGGCCACCCACCCTTTTCCCACCCCTCCCCCACCGAGTGCAAACAAAATGAAACTAAAAGAAAGGGGAGGCCATTATGAGGCTGGGCAATCGTGCTCTTCGGTGGTGCGTGTGTGTGTTTACCTGATTACGGTCAAACAATGAGCTCTTCTCTCTCACTCTCAATCCTCGGCACTTCTTTTTTTTCTCGCCATTCTTCTCCCACCTGGCCTCCTCTCCTCTCTTCTTCATGAGGTTTTGAGATCTAAATAGGGTCCTTCGACGCTGTCCGACAAAAAACCACGTCTCCTCTCTTCCAACACCTCTTCTCGCCTCCTCGCTTGACGGCGGTCGCGTTTTTATTAGAACTGTGCCTCTCTTTCAGTTCTCCGTCCCCCCCCACTCTTAGCCATTCTTTTTCGTTCCTTTCTCTCTTAAACACATCAGTTTATTTTTGCCACTATCGTGGAATCTAATTCGATATCTCAACTTCATTAAATTAGTTTCAGTTCCATATTTTTTCCACGGCTTTTAAAAATATCCCTCACACTTTTATACGGGTTAGTTAATTATGAGATTGCAATGGTAACAAATCACCGGAAAGCAAAAGCACCGGAAACCTTTCAGCACCACAATGGTAACAAATATTGTATATATTTTTTAAGTGTTTCCTCAGAATGAAGGTCTATATGATTTTAAAGCACAAGTTAATGAGTTTAATTTTGTGCAGCTTTTCCGTTATTCCGTGTTGTTAGGTTAGGTCATGCCGATTTCCTAATGATTATTTGCATTAAGTGATATCGTACTTTAGTTGAGATTTAATAATTTCAATTTAGCGTATATGCACTAATTGTGCGTAGTACAATTTTAATATATGTTTTAATATATTTGCCATTTCCTCTAGCTGAATTTATTCCTTAACCCTTTTTCGGATCACCTTTCGGATCACCTCATTCTCTTGTCTCCTCACTCTCCGACTTTAACTCATCCCTTGCTTTCTTTTATTTTTTCACCTGCTCATAACTTGTACTGTTTCGCCGCGTACACTCCATGATTTATTGAAATCGGAAACAGTGGCTATTCGTAGCCATAGATTGAAATTCTTGTTGATCCTCGATTAAAGCTATTACTATGCATCACGTATTGGTCTCTTGATTCGGTAACCTACTAACTTTTTGTTGTTCATTTTTGTCCTCTTTTGGCCAACCTCGAATATGTATATACTCTAAGTTAAAATGCGTTCTGAAGTCTTGTTATGTTGGTAACTTTTTTTTTATAGAAAATTCATCTTCAGCTTGGTGTTTATCACAACCTGTCGGTGGTGAAAAAATGACAATAAATTTAATTAATTCATTAGTCGACGGCGATGTCTACCTACCATTCGCTCATAAAAGAGATCTATATATATCCGAGACTCAACGGCAATGAATATCATTTTTATTAGTCGAAAAATATTGTATGTGACATTTACAGCAACTAAATAAAGCTCGAAGTCTCCATGCATGATGTAGAAAAAGAGAAGTCTATTGGAAGCCAATTAAAACACGATGTACACCGCCCATAAAGTCTAGTCCCGGGCGCCGTGTATGTCGATAAAATTTGTTGTCCCCGATGTTTCACATGTCGTCAATTTTGACGGTGACATGCTGCAGCTTGTAACTTAACAGTTGACAGCTCGTATGATGACGATGGCGTGGAAAATACCGAAACAGTCTATATGAAAAAGAAGAAGATTCGTGAAACTCCCGGTTTTGAATAGAATGGAGAATTCAATATCAATGAAATGTTTGTCACCGATGTAATTTTTTGAAATCCTCGCAACACCATTCATATCTGATATCCGATGATTCCTTGCAATAAGTACAGCGGACATTTCAACACACCAACACCGCTAGTTTCATCGAGTAGACATAATATATCAAAGCTATTTCGTGGAAACGGTATACATGCGAAATTAATTTTTATTTTAGAATTTAAATATCTCAGAAGAGTCAGCTTTAACTTTTATAATGATGGGAAAGAAACTGAAAGTTTTTTAGCCAAATGCATTCCCCAGACTTGAAAAACGTTTTGAGAGTAAAGGAATTGGGAGAAGTGGAAATACCTAATTGGTCATGTTTTACTCGTAATGGTTCCTCTAGTTTAAAGATAGTACAAAGCTTTCATCTCCGCGTTCACTAGTTGAGGTCATGAAGAATGATTCTGTGATACGGCGCAAAGCGTATTGTGAACTAAAGAGCAGACAAGTGCACGTTACACTGGTGATCGCCGCAACGAAAAAATTACCAATTTTTGCTCCACTTTATTCTGATACAACAGATATTTTTGCCATGGAATTGATTCGTTTTGACATGATACACCATCCTCCCTTGCTCATTTCTCTCTTACCACCACTTGTATCCTGCCACAGTATCTTTTCCCTCTCTTTGCTCTAGCCCTTCATTTACCGCCGTACCTCCTCCTTTTGCAATCAATAATAGCTTTCGTTTTATACTAAGCCTCTCTTCATTTTAGCCCAAATACTCGCCGCTGCCCTATTCTCCTATCCTTTTTGGGGAAAATGGAGAAGCCATTGTGGAGGGTGGTGTCATCGTTTTACCTTTGATCCGCCGCCCTCTTTGCTTTTATGCCGGCGACGGTTTGAGAAGCGGTTTCTCTGAGGCCCGGTAATGTTGCACCGCAGCCACTCCTCCCGCTGAATAAGTAATTATACATATTTATCCTTTCGGTTTTTAATGCCTCTCTCCTCCCTCTTTTTCTCTCTCGTGCCATCCTCTTAACTCCATTCCCTTTGGATGAAAAATTCAAACCCTTCCATCCCACCCCCCTCTCCCCACTTTCCTCCCCTCCCCCTATTCCCCCTCCCTTCCCCTTCTTTATCCCCCCCCCCTGGGCTCGTCGAGCATGGCCTTCTGAAACCGCGGCGGCGAATATTCCGAGCGTGACACGCTCGTATTGAGGGTCTTATTCACGACTCGGATGGGTCCCCTTTTCAGTTTTTCTTTAAAGAAAACGACCTTTATACCGTCGCTTCATGCGCCGCCCGTTTAAAACGTCAATGGTTTGACTGTTGGTGGTTACATGAAGAGAAAAAAAATGTGGAGGCTCGGACGCGTTTGAAAAGGGATACTGGGTGCATGGAATGGAGTAAACGCCGCGTTCGGTTTGGTTTCAGAAATCGAAAATGCGATGATGCTGTGGGAGTTATTTAGTTTTGGGTGGTCGGGGGTGTACGCGCAAGGGGATATTGTGTGATCTTGGTCTTAGGGGACTCTCATTCATCCCCACTTCGCCCTTCCCCCTCACCTCTCTCTCCCCCACCACTCCTTCCTCCCGTGTGCTCCCTCGGGAGTGTCCTCGAAATCACTCAAGCCCTTCCCCCCCACCCCTAGGCCCCTCGGGTGGACGACGGGACGGAACTTTCGGCTCGTTCTCATTGCAACGGCACACACGGCCACCTTGAGGTCAATTGTCGGAAGTCGATGCCGTACGAATGAATTGCCACCATTTCTGTGGAGGAGTGGAATTCTGATAAATCTCCCGGCTCCTCACCCCTTCTTCCTCGGCCCGTTTGTTTTCTCCTCCAACGTGCGGCTGCGACCGTTTACTGCAAACTTCCCCAACTACTCCTCCTCTCCAACTTCCCTCATTCTTCGTCCGCCTCCTCCCCTACTCCCACTCTCACGCCTCGTCCTTTCTCTTCCCCCTCCCTCTCGTAAGCACACGTTCGCTCATTCCCTTAGGAGTTTTTTTTGTCGGGATTCTCCTCATTTCCTCTTCTCGTTACTAATGATGGTTCGCTTGTGGCCCGTGAGAAATGCGTCAGAAAATCTTAGACGAGATGAGGCGATGAATTACTCCGGGCCTAACAGGTATCAGCGCGTGTGCTTTTTTGGGCTAAATTTCCCGTCATCTCTCGTTGATCGGACCGTTAATAATGCCGTCAGATTTTTTTTACGCCAAGATTAATGTTTCGTCTTCCATAGTCGACATCATACCACACGTTTGCAGCTATTGAAGAATACAGGAACATCAGCATTAGAGCTTATATTGGAATTGCCTCCAGGCATTAAAATAATTGACTACCCTTGCATAATGACTATGGTATGAATCTTAAATAATTGTATATATTTTTAGAGTATTTATGTAAAAAAATCCTTGTTCAAATGCGTCCTAAATTGAAATTCAAGTGAGTACATAAAACAACTCGGCCGAAACCAATTTATGCATCGTAAATCTGCGTAAACTTCAAAGAAGTTTGTTTAAAGTCATCATCCAAATATATTAAACATTTGGGTATGTTGGAATCATTATTTTCGAAGAAATATTGGTTCTCTTGGTTTCTCTATTTTTCATTTTCCGAGATGTTGTCTTAAGTTTGCGGAAGTCTGTATGCAATCTCAATTTAAATGAAGAGGAGCTTATGCTTTACAAAAATATATTCCGAGTGTTTTAGACTTGAAATTAACCTTGTTCAAAGGACGCAGTTATATTTTGGTGCTCTTTATGTGCTCTCAAAAATAATCATTCCTCCTTTATACTTTTAATGTACCTACTTTAAGTTTGCTTGCCAGCGGGCTGTGATGGAAAAATTACGGTCTCGTTTAGCTTTTAGCAAGATAAAGTTATTTTCTGCAGAAACCAAAATCCGAACTTTCTTGGAATTCTAGCGCACTTTTCTTAGGGAATTCCAGCGACATAAAAATATCGCTTGATTCCAGGCTAAAAACATTTCCACGGATTTAAGGGACATTCGGCCTTCTCTAGGTTACGACCACACAGTTGATTGTTACAGAAATAATCGCAGGTGAACCGGCAGTTCTGAGGGTCACCATAACCAAATGAACGTTTCCATTCCATTGCGGAGTATGTTCCTGTTTCTTCTCTGAGCCCCTTCTTGCTTTCCACCCGTTAGCTACGCGGCAATCTATTGCTCCTGCATTGCCCTTTGCACTCGCTCTTAATTCTCGGACCCACCACAAGTTTACATTTTTAAAATCAATGATAAAAATAAGCCTGTTTTGCAATTTAATATGTCTTAATATGCATTTTTTGTTCGATGTTACAACAGTTTTCTATCGGTCTTATTTGCATTCGTAACTTGGCATACGATACTATTATTTGTAGATTCTGTTCTATGCTAGTTTGGTTGATATATAGCGTCCCAGAGCTTTGAAAAAACGTTGCTATTCCTTCTCGTGCCTACTTTCTCTTTCCTCGCACTGTATTGAACCGATTCGAATTACGTGGGACTAAGTCCGCGTGTTTTTCTCCGGATTTCCCGCCCCTTTCTTTTCATGTGAGCCATATCCTCGGAGATATTGACGTTTCATTTCCATAGGTTCGTATAATCGTGACGATTCAGTGAATTTTCATGCGAGAACTGTATTAATTAAATCCGATAAATGCTCGAGCCCACCCTTCAGCCATCCATTCTCGTCAGCTTCTCTTTTCGTCTCCCTTGTTGCCTTTCCTTCCCCGCCCCTTCCACCAAACCCAATCTCTCGACACATTTTAGACCCTCCTCCTGCGAGCCCCAACCCCGCGGGTAGATTCCTTTAAATCGTGACGCAGGGTTTTTTTTAGCGAAAATAATACGTTTAAGAAAATTTATTTTTAAATTCCAAATGCGCACCCACCCCCATTGATATTTCTCTCTCGTTATCCGCGCTCTTTCCACTCCCTCGCCATTTCCGTCTCCCTCCACGTCTGTTTTCAATCTCGTCATCACTTTCGTTTTCGTTGGTTCGAAAGCGTTTGAATATCCGGGGACCCGAAAGTAGCAGTCAAAGTGGGAGAAATAAACAGACAGGCAGATGGATAGGGGGACGAAAAGAAAGCCGGAGCTTTTTCCCCCAACGGTCAGGAGTGAATACCACTACGTCGCACTGCGACATGATTTCCTTCTGCCGTTTGTTCTCCTCACCTAACTCCCTTTTTTTCTGCTTCGCGGACCTTGTCACTTCTTTTCCCTGCTTATCCTCGGCAGTCCCATACCTATCTCCCCCCCCCCGTACTCTATATCTTTTCATCTTCCTCCTCCTTTCTCTCCATTTATATTTACTCCAATCATTTCAACCTCGGCTCCACCGCTCTGGGGTGCCTCGAATTTTGCCCAACCTTGCTCTGGACCAATGATCGATTCCACGCGGAAGCACGCCTTTAAACTTGCACGACTTTAAGCTTCCCCTTATATGGACGAGCACTTACTCTTCCTCTCCGAAGGAGCTTGTGATCAGCGAGCTCGTTTGCATTTTTCGTCCGCCCGTCATGAATGTAAATCCAATTATTTGCCACTTGCTTTCGTGCAACATAATTGCTCCATAAATTTTCTTATGCATCTCCAGAGCACATTTTTTGACGAATGAGAGACGTCATGGGAGTTTTCAATTTGTTACTTCATCGACTGTATCAATATAATTATGGTATTTTATTGAACCAATTAAATCCTCACGAAACCACTTGGCTATCTCTGACAACGGAAATAGTCATAATCAACCCCTTATTGATAATAATCGCTGTTACCGCTGTAGATAGACTTAAAATTGTCTGCCAAGAGCAACATACGAACCGAGTTCAGTGGCATAGGTACTCGTATCATATCCTCAATAATTCTCTGCTTTCTTTGCACATCACTGCACTAGAGTGCTTCTTGGAATAATCTTTTTGACCTCAGGACGTTAGTCTCTTTTCCACTAGTCGGCAACTGGTTACTTATGCCTGGGGTCGTTCACGGACTCGTGAGCATTACTAGGCCACCCCTCCGTAATACCCAATTCGAAAACGCTCCCTCTTAGTCGTCTCCACCCTCTCCTCCCACGGTCCTCATCCCTCCCCCTATCTCCCCCCCCACCCGCGCCTGTTCCTTCTCACACTCAGTTTCTCCATGGTGATTAGCGTGCGTTTCTATCGATCCTTCCGACGGCGTGGGCCCTTAACGGGGCAGGGACCTTCCTCGAATCTCCCCCTTCTTCCCAGAAAAATCCACCCTCTAATTTATCCATTTTACTCCATCTGACGTTGCCGCTTCGCTCCCCTCCATTTCTCTCTCCCTTTATCCGCTGTTTTGTTCCATATCGTCGGTCCCTTTCTCTTTCTCCGTCCCTTCCAACCCACCAAAGATCCCTCCCCCAAAACCTCTCTCTCTTCACTCTCCCATCGCACGAATGTTCCAGTATCGTGGATGAATGGCTGGACTGGGCTTGGAGTCCGTCCGCCCTCCGACATGGGGACCGCGGCGTGGGCAGGGCCCTAGAAAGGGGGTGGTGGTGGGAGGGTGGGGGCGTGACTTGGGGTCGGGCCGAAGGGAGGGACGGTGGTTTGCGGACACGTCAAAGCTGATAGAGCAGGAGGGGATGGAGGTTTGGGGGATGCGGAAGGGGATGCAGGGAGAATCGAGGAGGAGATGTGTGGAGAACGGGGTGTGGGACGGGGAACAGGGTTCTGCACAGTCCCCCAAATATCCCGCCTCGATCTGAAATATGAGGAATAAACGACCGAGGGGTGGCCAAGGGAGAAAGGAGGGTCCGGGGCACAAGTGACTGGTGGAAAAGAGAAATATTTGGTGAGCTGCATTGGAAGGGAAGGTGGGAGCGTGCGTTGGTGTCGGCGATGGGAAGGGATGGAGGAGCGGAAATTCTTTGCCGGGTGGGAATGGTGACGTTGGGAATCGGCGGTTTGGGGTGGGGGAGGTGGAGGTGGAAGGAATTGCTGAGAGGGGTAGAATAAAGATAGTGGGAGTTGCGCCAGTGCACACGTATTGAATTGTATCTGAAACGGTTTGATAGGATAAGGTTTTTACGACACAAGCCGCTGAACAGATGTCGGTTTTCCCTCCATTCCTTTTATTATTTACTTTTTCTCTACTCGCACAGTTACCATTTTTACGAATGTCACTCTCTGCCGAAAAAAATCCTTTGAAGGTCTTGAATCGGAAAGACGGTAAAAATTTGTTTTGTTACTTCTCAGTGTTTTTAACGAGTCGGTTCGCAGCAGTGGGTTTTTGTCCTGCTAACCTTAAAAAAATCTACCAACCGTTCCGATAACCCCTTTCGCCATTGTACTTATGTGCTATGTACGTATTTTTTTCACGTTGAAAAGAAAGGTATACATTCATAAAATACGCGAGAATTTCCAGAAATTAACTTCTCTTGAATTTTCTGCCGAAATCCATTCTCTGTAGAAGACATTTATTTCCTACCGGAAATCTCTCCGTCCTTTTTTTTTAAGGAGTTTCATTCGTCGTTTGTTTTCCCCACTCCCACCCTCGTTCCCCTGTCTCCCGCATTCCAGCTCCCAGGAACCCCATCCCCCGCATCCCCGTCGTAAATTTAAAAAAAAGAGAACGAAAACTGAAAGAATAAATGACTGAGCGACGCTCGTGGTAGGAATGGGCCGGAGGGTACCGAGTGAATTGCTAGTTGGATTAGTCCCGGAGCACCGGGACGGATGGGGTAGAGGGGCCAGGCAAGTGGGAAGAAGGGGGAGAGGAGAAGGCGAATGCGGATAAGTGTCCTCTTCATCTCCGCCGGGTTTATTTAATTTATTTTAAAGAAACACAGTTTCTCTCCGGTTCCGAGAGCGGGGTCTTAAGGTTCATTTCTCAAAGCGGGAGTGGCGGGAGGATGGTGTGAGGCGAAAGAAAAGGATTTCAGGGAGAAAATGGATGGGGGGGTTGGAGCGTACGGGAGATGCGATGAAACTTCGATAATTATTGATTGCCCATGGTGTTCTTGTAGCCAACAGGCAAGGCTGGCATGCGGAGGAGTTAGCAAGTTGTGTGAAGGACAAACTTTTGGAGCAAAACCGCAGAAATAATTTCTGTTATCTCTGAAAAAATGGCAAGATGTCACAATTAGAGCGAATGCAAGGAAAGCAGATATTTTAATTATAAGGGAATACCTATCTTCAGGTAAATTAAACCCACATGTAGAGAATTCATACTCGGGATATTTTTTTGTACTCTTCTTGTCTCAATAGCATTTTCCTTTTTTCGTAGCTTACCTTTTTCATGTCTTTTATTCATTTTCATATTTAAAATTTTCTTCGTTTGGAGAGGTTTAACACTGCCCGTGGATATTCCCAGGTCCTCTCATTTTATTTGCCAAGCACTTCATTAGCATTATGCATCCTTAAAGAAAGATTTTACCGACTCTCGCCCTTCTCCCGCAATTCTATTGTATGGAAATTTTTTTATCGACGAGCATTCCTCTAAACTCGAGATGTCAGGAACTCGTAGATATATGAGGCGTCCCAGGACCGCAAAAATGTTCTCGTGTTGGCTGTTTGAATTCGAAACGGCTGTGGATTGGACCGTTGATACCGGTCGCTCAGGCACAATTAGGAAAGGGAGAGTACACTTGTCCATGTAAGCCGGCTCCTTCAGTTCCGTTGACATTTACATTTGTCGATGTTGTGTTTGCCAGACTGGAATTTGATTGGTGTCCAGGAGAATGAAACGTATGACTCTACGAGGAGTCCCGGGTACTTTTAAAGCTGGAAAAAAATGA
The DNA here is from genome assembly GCA_002093875.1 of Calopteryx splendens. Classification (NCBI taxonomy): domain Eukaryota; kingdom Metazoa; phylum Arthropoda; class Insecta; order Odonata; family Calopterygidae; genus Calopteryx; species Calopteryx splendens. Next base: position 259,277 of record LYUA01000271.1, on the reverse strand, counting down.
CTTCATGAATGGGACGTCTGTGCTCAAATACAAGATTTCACGGAAAATTGTATTATTAACAAGTTCTATAGGTATTAGCTGTTTATGACGATATTTATGGTAAATATTTAGATTCACTATTAAAGTAGGCCCTAACCTGGTAAACAAACGGTCTTGTGTGATTCTCTCGTCCGTGAGGACGCTATTGTATTAACTCCTGCATTTCATGCATACCAACCGAATCGACTAGCAGCAATATAAAATTATATTCCGTAAATTACAACAGCTTCCTGAGTACTGTTGCAAGAGGCTCTTACACGGCGTATACATGAGTTAAATTTTCACCCGGGCTTATAAATTCTGTATGGCCGTTTTACTTCGCGGCAGGTGCCAAAGTAAATGAAAAGCTTAAGTATCGGTGCGACAGCGGAGGTGGTTGGGTGTAGTTGAGGCAGCCCCAACGGAGAGCGAGAGGAGGAGGCCGAGTGGCTTAGACGTAGGGGCTGGAGGAGAGCTGGAGACCGAAAGGGTCTTGCGGGGGTGAGACGCTAGCGGGTTCGGGGGTTGGTTGGGGGAAAGGTTTGCGTGAGGGATGAGGGATGGGATGAGGAGGGAGTTTTAACTTGTGCTTATGAGGAGGGTTGTTTGGAAGGAGGGGGAGTGAAGGAGATGCGGACAGGCCAAGGAGGAATGGGTCTGTGAGGAAGTGGAGGAGAGAGAGAGAGGAATGGAAATATGATGCACACAGTACACACACACACACACACACACACATATATATATATATATAAATATATATATATAT
>LYUA01000271.1:156361-167604 GCA_002093875.1 Calopteryx splendens | reverse complement strand
ATTTCTCACCCCCTGTTCCCATCCCCTTATCTCCCTGGTCTCCGAACCCCTCCTCCTGACCCCGAAGTCCTCTCACCCCCCGAGGGCGAAGTGCGGAAGGAGGGGGTTGCCGTATCCTCTCCCTCCATCCGAAATGCCTCCTCTCTCTCTCTCCCACCCCATCCTCCTCCCTTCCCGTCCGGGATCTCCCTCTTCCTTCCTCCCCCCAACCGCCCCCATATCCGACTTCACTTTCCACTCATCTTCTCCCGTTTTCCAGGAGTTATCCCATTAGGCTTACGAGGAATTACTGCTGCCTTTCTCTCCTATCCTCTCCTCCCTCTCTCCCCAAGCTCCCTGCCCTTTGTGCGGGCTAAGTGTGTACACATGTGTGTAGAAGGAGGACGTGGGAGGGGGCGGGATGGTCGGCGGCTTGGTAGCGCTCAGTGTGTGCGGATTAAAAAAATTAAAAGTTTGCACTGAAATCGGAAAGAGGTGAGGAGAGAGAGAGAGAGGGGGGGGAGGAGAGAGAGAGGGGTGGGGGAAGAGAGAGGAATGGAGTTGGGGGCATGTCAATAATTTACGCTTCCTTATCTTTTTTCGGCCCATAATCCCTCATCGTTCCTTTTTTTGTGGGGTTATCCCCATTCCCTTTTTTCCTACCCCGCGGAGTTGTTTTTGTGATAGCCCCAGAGCATAATTTCTGATGCTGAGCTTTGTGTGCGCGTGTGGTGTGTATATTTCCTTTCGTTCAGTCCTCCGTGACGTTACTCGTTCCCCCACTCACTACCCCCACCCCCCAAATCTTGCTCTCCCTCTCTCTCCCCCTCCCCTCCCTTTTCGGCACGATTTGTTTCGTGGCGGAGTATTTAAACAGTTTTTTTTCGATGATTTTTGAAGGTTAATTAGCGAACTTTTTAATACATCGGCTCTAATTTTGTCCCTTGCTCCTGGGCTCCGTACGAAATAATGTAGTGCACGCAGGGGGGATTAATTCCTCCCATCAAAGAATCGGGATAATCATGCCCCCACGCGCTCTCATTAAATATGGCTGTGGTTTTTTTAATTCTCTGTATTGTTTTCCCTGTTTTTATGTGCTTCTTATTTTCTCTGCTCCTGTGGAATGATTTTCTACGCCCGGCTGGGTTCAGAACGGTTGGAGCAAATAGGGATTATCTTGGAGTGCATTTTTATTCTCTCGGAGTAGTATGATTAATTTTTCAGTGATGATATTCTTTTTTGAAAATTATATTTTCCCTGGTGGTGGGAATAACTTGGACCATGCAAATTTTTTCTCTTCCGGTGGAAGTTTTCTGGGATTTTTTTGCCGAAAATGACAAATTCATATACCTTTGCTGCATCGTTGAAATTTGGGTCAGTGTAATCCAAGTAAACGTCTTATTAGTCTTATTATTATATGAGGGATCGAAATACCCTTGATGCCATCTAGATTTGAGGAATTCCTTGTTTTTTTACATGACCAAAAGCTCTTCTGGTTTCATGCCGGTTATCAGAGAGATTTTGAATGAAGGGAAGCTACTGGCTCAGGGTTGTGGTGCCGTTGTACTTAGCGGGATGGCTCATTATTGTCCTTGATGTTAGAAAGTTAATGGGCATCTCTGCTTGTTCCCGCTCCGCTTTTGTTTGAAAAAGGCCTTTATAAACCAGGGCTGTGTAATGGCTTCTGTAAAGAGGCATCTTCTTCACCTCGCCAATACTAAACCATCCGTTATCATTACCTCTATTGTCCTAAGAGAACATTGGATGCGTGGGTGGGTGGGAGAACGACTTATGAGGATTCCGTTGTCTACTCAGGATTAGTGGTTGGATACACTGATTAATATTTTAGGGACCGTCGGAGGGGAAATAGCTTGTATCCTTCTGTGGACAGTTTCCACGATCTACTTTTAGCGATATTTTGGAAAAGTCTTAAGCTGGGTTTGAGTGATGTGCAAACACAATACATGGGATAATATTTGAGCTCACTCCTATTCGGAGAGGTACTGCTTTCATAAAAAATCTTAGATTAATTATTTTATACGGTAATATGCTTTGAGGTCCTTTTCCCACAGCTGCATTTTAGTATTTAATCAGTCTCAATGATGACTATTAACTAAAAATTAGACATCGGGTTGCTTAGCTATTAGGTATAGGAAAAGAAACCCATAAAGTCTAATACTGATTAGTATTTCGTCAATAACTGAAGCACCTATGTATAAGTTATGTTGTGCACCAGTTTCCCTTAAAAATACCAAACAATGCCGCTGATTGAAAGGATCCGTTTTTAGTGTATAGAAATCAGAATTACAATCATAAAAATTTAGTTAAAATTTTACATTTAATGAACAAGTTTTCAATTTGAAGATATCCCGTTATTGAGTTACCATACCAGAGATATTGTATTGTTTCTTTGTTTTTTTATTAATCGAAAACCAGTAGTAAATAGGTAAAAAAAATGTTTAACTTTGAAAAATATCTTATACTCTATTTATTAAGTAATTTTTTCAAAGCTTACATGGTCCTACATTGAGTGTTGATTCTGCAAGGCATCCCTTCAACGTGCAGTTGATGCTTTGTGTACGAAATCTCTCTCAATTACTTATATTTAAATCATATACGATCATCTGATGTGATTGCTTACGCCTTTATTTTTGTGATTATAAAAAAAACATGTTTTTTTCAGTGACACATTGAACTCAGCGATAAATGGCGGTTAGTATTATCAACGGCGATAGATGATAGTACCAATCGTACTGGATGATTTTGTATCTAATGAAGCCTCATCAGCATGCGTGAATTTAGTCTAAATTATTAATATTAGAATTAAATCATTCAATAGTTTTTTTATATTGTAAGTCATCTTTCTGGAATTTGTCTGTTCGTGGTTCTCCGTTTACTCAAATCGGATGTTCAACCTGGCTGATTTTTTGTGGTCTGTTTGCTTGCTGGCTGATTTGTTTTGGTTGTGGATTTCTTTGGGGTTTACAAATGAGTTGATCAAGTATAGGAAATGGTGGGATATAATCTTCGATTGCATAAGAGGACCACGGACATAAATTCCGAAAAGTTAGAACGGTAAAAGTAAGTATAGTGGTGCTTACCAAGCGGAGGTATTGTTAGCGTAAGTGCTGCGCGCACGCGAATCAGTGCGTCTAGTAATGTGTAAGCCATTAGAAATGGTTGTGATTATCCTTGACGGAATGTTATCTCAGTGTGGGCCGGCCGGGAGTTGACTGTCATGTCATGCACCCGGACTCGAGCGCGGATCCGGCGGCGGAGAGCCTTGGTCTCAGCGGCGGGAGCGGCTCTCGGGCCGTTATACAGATGCAGTTTGTTCTGAACGAGGGATTACTACTGACGGCCACCGCAGATGATGTTATCCACCTGTGGAATTTCAAGCAGAAGAGGCCAGAGGTGGTGCATTCCCTCAAGTTCCAGCGGGAGAGGTGCGTATAACATTCTCGTCCCTCCGCGACGTGGATCCATCCATCCTCTGAATCCCATTAATCTCCCTGCCTCCCTGTCTCTAACTCTCCTTCTCTTTCCCCCCCCTTTCATAAACCGCTCGTCAACTCCTCCCACACCTCTGATCCAGGGGAAAAGGTCATCGCCTTTGCGAAGTCAGGGCCTCCGGGGAGGTTTCTATAAGGGAGGAAAAAGGAGCATAGGTCAGCTCCCTCTTAGGGGATTGCTTGGGCCACTACTCATTATTATTTCTCTACCCTTGAAAGGCTCCCTCCAGCGAATTGGTATACCCTAATAACATTTCTACTATCCCTCTCAATAATGGGAAAATGTATGCACAGTTAATTTGTCCGCCAAACTACCCGAGGACCTAAGGTCTGGAATGCTGGCGCTGGATATGATATTTCATTATGTTTGGAAGATACCGAAAAATATGGTGAATAAAACAATCATATGTTACGTTTAAAGAAACTTTTCTACAACTATGTTATTTCATTGAACATTGCCCTTTTTTGTAACTCTTTAAAGTGTAACATCTAGTACTATTTTCAAAGCGTCATTTTACAATCTTGTCCGAATTCCATGGTGATGAGTTCAAATAAATATGTACTCAGTGTTCGCTGAATTCTCTAAAATTAAATTGAATTATTAATCCTTCTTTGCGCCTTTACATACTTGTAACTCCAATCATTTTTTTTGGGTCGCATGAGGTTCCAGTAAAAACCACCACATGTTTGCTGTGAAATTAAATTCAAACACTCCCTAAGCATTTGAATTAATCTTGTGCAAATGTGCTCTATATGAATTATTACGAAGTATGCCGAAACTTTAAAAACGATAAAAATTATTTCAACCTCCAAAGAAAGCTCACTAGCTTATTGTACGGACGTGTGACTTTGGGGTCGTATTTAACTCGTTTTAATGAGTTTTGATACCCTTAATTTATAGTGCTGTCCTTGGTATTCCCGATTTCAGCGTTATAGTTTTAAAATTAAAATATTTAAAAACATCCATATTCTGTACGTGGACGTTCGATCTTTATTCTCAGAACAAATGGCCAAGGAAGGTTTTTGACAAACCTGATTATAGATTAAAACTGTGTTTCTTCCACAATATGAGTCCATATATTCTGTGATGAAACAGCAATCCGCATTTAAAAGATAAAATAATCTTTTTTTTGTAAATACCCAGGAGGTTTGGGGTGTGGAAATTCTTTGGGCTGGTTGTGCACGTGGAACTTTAACTAATGGGCATTCAGAGCTTCAAATGAGCTATTTTCTAGTAGCGTAGTTTTGTGGGCGAAAAAGGATACGCATAATTTTATAATTTACTCCAAGTGGAACATTCGTAATAATTTCGAAGTTGAAATGGGTACAGGTGGAACTATCCGGTCACCTCGAACAATTCTGGATGGGATTGTCCGGAACCCGTGGATGAAAAGATCTTCGATTTTGTTTGTACTTATGTTTTTCCTATTATATAAGGAATATTATTAAATTGGTTTTAGTCACGGTGGTACAAGGAGAGTGGTCAGCATGGAAAAAACACTAGCACCAGTTACATGACTTGAAGGTCGTTTGCGTCAGCTCTCCACTCTTTCATCAAGCCTCTAACTCAGAGAAACTCTTCATTTTTTTCCGGGCCTGTACATTCAGAATATTCATTTCTTGTTCCAGTCATTACCCTTCCTATGTAGTTTTCCATTACTCATTACAATGTCGATATTCGACATCTCTTGCATAAGAGAATTGTCTCCATGTTATTTTCCTTTCTGAGAATTTTTATCTACCGATTTAGTTCTCCAATAAGTCTTTTCTTTTGTGACTTGTAAAACGAAGAGTCTTCTCGTATCCCATGGAGATGCTGGAGTTGAACTAGGATTAGATTTTTAAATTGATTTTTCTGTGATTTGGTGAGTGACAGTTCATAGCCTATTTAAGGTGCTTCAACTTTTGGAAGACTGACGATGAATGCTAAAGATGGTTCGCTGAAAGAGTCATCGACGGCAGATCTCTTTTCCCCTTCTATAATTTTTATTTCGCTTTTACGTTAAGGACTTATTTTAGTATCACACTCTTATAGGCGATGAAAATCATTGTGATTGGGGATCGTCCATAGTGCGAAACCACGATTTTACTTTCTCAACGACACCTTCCTGTCCTGACGACATAAGGCCTTAGAGGGACAAAGGATATAGGTTATTATTTGGCAACATTGCGACACATTAGCAAATTCAGCTGCATTTAATATTGTATTTTGGATAGACTGGATCTGAATATTAGTTTTATATTTTTGATACCCTTATCTTATCCCGTGTCTTCAAATAGAAAGTCCAGTTTTTATGAATAAAAATTATAGTATGAGTGAAGCCGAATTTAATTTTATGCATGTATCTTTGAAAATTACTATTCCCAGTTATATGGGTCGCTAGTATCAAGTGATTTCGACAGTATTTCTCAGAGAAATAATAATACCCAAGAGGAAATTTCTTCAGAATAACCTTATCAAACACTTCCAGAACTGTGTCACCCATCTATTTCAATTTATCCGCACACATCACGTGGATATTTTTAATTTGAAGGATTATCAGATTGTATTTTGATTGCGTTTTTCAGACATATTTCTTTTGCACATATATGCCATTCGTCGCCTGCAGCGTGAAAACACACCCTGCAGGCTTCCCGGCAGCTCTCCTCCCCGCAGACGCGTATCCCATCCTCGTTTTCTCGAAGGCGGGATCCGGTCAATATTCCATCGCCATTGCGTGCCACGGCCTGGTCTGCGAACATGACAGCTTCCGTGGCGTTAATAATTCAAAGCGGAAGTACCTTCCGAATGAAAGTGTCCGTGACCTCTCTCGGGCTGATTTGATTTCTTTCTGTACATACGCAGTAGGTAGGTACATGTCCTCGAGAGGTCGTTTTCCCCTTCCTAGCGTGACGGACGTTCGGAAAAAGTTTGACGTTCCATCGCGATCCCGCGAACCTTTTTCACTCGACGAACTCTCTCTCTCTCGCTTCAGCTCTCAACACTCTTTTCTTTCTCTCTGTTCTCTCCCTCGCAGGATAACGGCCATGCACCTTCCCCTGCAGAGCAAATGGATCCACGTGGGGACGGAAAGGGGCAACGTCCACGTGGTTCACCTGGATACATTTACCCTCTCCGGTTACGTCATCAACTGGAACAAGGCCATCGAGGTGTGAGTATCCATCCGCCGGCCCCACCCACCCATCCGCCCCTCCAGGGGCTCCCCATCCGCGCATTAACTTTGCGTGGCCGTTTGGCCCTTCATCCCGCGCGTCATCATGCTCGCCCAGGGGTCTCCTCCCAATGGTCCCGGCCAAAGGTCCGGAATCGCCCCCTTCTCCCCCCCCCTACGATGACTGCAATCCCCCCACCGCCGTCCTGAAATATTTCCCGTGAAATCCAGACAGCTTAGCGGTAACGCGCTTTACTCTTCATCCAAAATCGCGGATTCGAATTCCGTGTCGGGAATAAATGTCGTCCCCACACGTTTCTCCACCTGGATAACCTGATCCAGGCCCTCAAGGATCTCATCGAGCACACTAGGAATTGGGTAATTTACAATACCCTGCAGTGAAAAGCAAAGCAAATATCCTGTGATGTTCAATTAGATTATGGTTCAACAAAAGAGTAGATATGAATATGAATTAAAAATTCCAAAGAAATGAGTTTTAAAAATGACTTGCTTAAATGCATCAATTTCTAGAATCCACGTCTCTACATTTGGTGTAATTAAAGCTAAGGGTTATTTTTTAACATTTCCCTGACCATTGACTTGTAATTTGGTTATTTCGTAAAAGGGTATTAGATTCAAAATTATTCAGTAGGTTGATGTGGTGGGTGACGTGGATCGTTTAATGCGTAGATACTTAACGATCATATCGGCTAATCCTTGTCCTTTGGACACCCTTGAATGAACTCTTACGAATGATCAATATTCTCGAAAACAGCCATTGTAATTTTTTTATCCGCTAGAATATAAATCTGAGCGAAATGATTTAGTACCGATTTAGACTTGTGTTGAAGGGTTTTCAGCGAATGAACATGTTCAATTATGTTCGCACTACACCCTGAAGGAAAATAAATTAAGATTAAGAGAATCATTTATTCTTCGGTCAAATCAAGCAGCAACACCATAAGGCGTATGTAACGGAATTTCCAGTTTCAGGGGATCCCCAAGAAGCACAGGATGTCCACCTTCTAAGTAAAGAGCAAAATTTTTATAGTGATTTTGTGTAGAATGAGTTAAACCTCCCATGATGATCTTGAGAATTCACACAATTGCAATTAGTAATAATATATTTGGTAATAATGTAGTGTTTTTTTTACCAAGTATTGCAGGATATTTTTGGCAAAGTACACGGATGAAAACGTCGTCGATTCCCACTTTAACGCTTCGGGGAAAGCTTCGTAGTCATTGAAATCCGTGACTAAATCATGTAAACACTTTTCGGAGTCATGGCATCGAAATTAGTTTCAATTAATAATTTAACTGGCCCTTGGAGTTTGACCGTTGAATGGTTTAACCGTTTGTTCTCTGGAAGGGTATAGCGCTCGGCTACAGCCCAACCGCATCCACGCTCGTCCGAGGTGGACGAATCCCTCCCGCTCGAGCGCCCATCGCGATTCCGCTCCCCGCGGAGATCGCCGCCCTCCCCACCCGAGGATTCGTGCCGCACCGCTTCGGGCGTTCTCGTTCGCCACTTTCTTCCGTCCTCCTAGTCGAGCGATCGACCCGATGACGAGGGACCGAAATAATAGTGGTATTAAACACGGAAAGGGACTGCGAGAGAGAAAGAGAGAGGTCCCCCCCCCCCTAGCGATCTTTTGTTGTCCGCGCGTGTGTTTACCCGCCGTCGGGCCTGGCGGTGCACAATGCACGCACGCGACATGCGGGCACGTCCTTCCTACCAGGTCGCTTCGCAGGTAGGCACCTGCCCTCGAGTCCGAGCGGCCAAAGGGGTTCGCGGTCATCAGCCACATGCGGAGGTGGGTGCGTCCTCCCTCCCGCCGTTCCATCCCCCTTCGGCCGTATGAATATGCGGGAACGTAGATAGGTTTTCCGCTATGTACACCAACCTCGGGCTCGGCCGCGTTCCCGACAGTGATCCGGTTCCGTTAATGTGCGTAGGATTTACGTCGAATGATGCAGCTTCCATGCCAAACCGTGTGGAATGTTTCATCCCCGCAATCTCCCCCCCCCCCCACGGTCGTGCAGGTAGGGTTGGTGACGCACTTTTGGGGATCGCGCAGGTATTGTGGTCGATCAACTTGGGGATGGGGGTTGACGTCAAGGTGCTCCCGTCTTTTTGGTATTTGCGGTTGTGTAAGTTGACGTCAAAGGCTTTTGGTCCTAATTTTCATACACATTAATAGTGAACGCGGTGCTCAGTTACGGTGGCTCTTTTATTTTTCAGTGCCGCCCGGTAGAGTGGAAATAGTGACCGCAAGCGATATACTTTGGTGCTAACTTCTATTGCGACCCCATATTCAATTCAAGCGGAATGGGAAAAAAGTTCAAACGTGTGACTTTTTTTAATTGGAGGTTTCATAATGAGATTGTAAAGGTGTTTCTTTTCCGGATCTTGATAACTATCATATTGAATGATTAGCGATTAAGATACTTTTTCTAATATTCCTCTGAAATGTTAAACGCTGTCGGCATATTTTTCGAGACCATTTGGTTGGTGCGATAGCTATCGAAGCTCATAATCGTGATTCTTGTCAGTCAAATAATAAAATCCTTTGTTTGCATTATATTCATAAACGAGTCAAGATAATTTGTGTGAAACCTTCTATCGATTGTATATTAAGCGGTAATATGTTGAACTTAATTTTGTCCTTTGTATGACATTGTTTCTCCTTAGACGGTTGACTTAATATGGCCCTATTTTATCATTTGTGAATCTTTATCAAAGGCGAGGTAGGCTTTTGTAATGAAGCGATAAATATTCTGACAAAATAATTAGATAACATCTAACGGAAATAAAATCAGTGTCTTAAGTTTTTTTAAAGACCTAAATGGTGTTGACTGTATTTTACACTTAGATTAAATTACCTGTCCAAACAAATAAATTGATGCAAATATTTAAACACAATGGAAAATAGTTATTCGTTAATACTAAAATTATTCATTCAATTTTTCTGTTAGTATATCTTTTGATATTTCTTACTAATTCTGTATTTGTCTGGCTGCAGGCATGAATTAGATAAATTTTCTATGATGGTTTTATCAGCATACATTGTTTCTTTGAAGTCCTAGATAGATTCAATTTATTAACTTGTGTCATATTTAATTTAAATAAACTGCCTCAGCAATTAGCGAAATATTACACCTTTATTCCGTGACAAAACAGATGGTAGCAGATAAATGTAGCTTTCGATGATTTGAAATTTTAATAACCAATACTTAATCATTGTTTTTCGACGTTTTTCTAAAATGCATCGAATTAGTTTGAATAATATTTATCGTTCCAATGGCGAGACCCTATCGCTAGAGATAGTACCATAAATGTAAAAAAAATGTATAAATGTAAGTCAAGATCATCTGGAATAGGAAATAAATGATGACCATGTTAAATCCGTTTGCTGAGAAGGGATAGGAACAAATAGCTTAATAGGCAAATGTATCTTATTGATGCATTAATATTTATAAGAAATTTGGAGCTAAAAATGTCGAATTTTAATGAGAAGTTACATGAATAAATGGAGAAATAAATAATAAATGACAATATTATGCCAATTCGCATATGTGCCTTTAAAATACGATAACTCTTTCACTTGTACTGCTGAAACCAATTGCATTTTGAACTCTATTCTCTCTGATTCATTTACCGTTTACATCTTAAGGTATTCATAGTATAACTTCAGCTTCAATTATTTCGTTTTTGATAATTTTGGTATTGCATGAGGAAAAATGTATAGAAGGCCCATGTATGTATTGGCCCAACAGGTGCACTAGTAAAGAAACTGCGGGGAATGCCGCGACAATAGCTTTAACGGATTCACCCACTGCTGTGCATTTAAATGCGAAAAATTCACAATGTTGAATCATTCGCCTGAATCGGGAGACGAACCCGGATCCTTCGATTTCCGGCCGATGGCTTTAGCTAGTTAAGCTACCAAGGCGTCCTCCCGAATTAGGCGAATTATTTTTACATTGTGATTATTTCGCATAGCTGCACTAGTAATAAACTCACAAAAATTCCTGAATTCCAGACGTTGTGATGGACTGAGTCTTGCCAACGTTGAATAAATCAGAGTAATTTCGAAATTTATTGCATTCCTTATTCGTACCGCATTATTCACGCTTGCTCTAGCTAGTAATGGACGCTATTCCTGGCAATGCTACTTCTGGATGCCGTTTTATCATTTATTAAAACAAATTAAGGTTAGGTACTATAAACGATGAATAGTTTTATAGAACAATATAGATATATGAGGTCTTTTGTATGGGAAATTTCATAAAAATGAGAAATTTCATTCAATGAACTACTCTTTCTAATTCGTGGTAGAATATTCATTCACTTGTTATACTTTTATTTTTATGATTACCTGCAACTCGTTTATTTCAACTGATTTCTCTGTTCAGATGAATGATTTTTAGAGTTTAGCCGTTCTTTCAATGGTCAGGTGTCCATTTTGTGTGATTTTGCTTCGTCTTTATTAACATAGGAGCGTGGTAGTCCAGTGGTTAGAGCGCTGAGATGCTGAACGAAGGGCCCGGGTTCGATTCCTGGTGATACCTCTTGGCACCCTCAGCTTCACCCAAGCTG
>LYUA01000271.1:115344-127473 GCA_002093875.1 Calopteryx splendens | reverse complement strand
GATAAATCCCCCCCCCCCTTTTCCCCTTTTGCTACAAAACTACCAATCAAATGTCCAACACATCCGCCTCAAACCGATTCCCCCCTGCAACATTTAACTCTCACCTGACTACGGACAGCGTATCACCACTGTGCTCTTTCTGAGTCAACCCTTCCGCACTGATCTTCCCATTGATGGTCACCATTGATGACAGAAATGTCGATCCAGGAGTTTTTAATTATATTCCTGTTGTATCCGGAGATCACACTTTTAATTCTTATAGCCTCATTGTTATGACAAAGTCATTGTGCCAGGACAAGTTATCTGGAATATATTTTAGGAATCCCCTAAAGTAATGAGTACTTCAAAGAGTGTTATTATCAGACTCTCTACAAAACATTGGAATTTATCGACGAAATAACTTTAGCATGTCCGCGTTCCGCGTCAGACTTTTGTAATAGCAACTAATTGTCTCCTCAGTATTTGGATTCTGTTCAATACAGTTTTTACAAAGAAGTTATGTGGCCTCTACTTTTTTCGAATCGTATAATGTCGTCGCCTCAACTTTCTGTTTAAATCCGTTCGGGATGTACGAGTTCTAGGCATCATGTGTCAGTTATCACTGCTACGTTTATAACCGGATGACTTGGTTGAAGCATGAAAATGTACTTTTCAAACTTTCTACTCAAAACTTTATAAATAACTTATAATAGAGGTGTCTTCATGGAATTAGACGTCATCTCTTGAGTAGGTTATTGTAATTATTCCTGTGGAGGAAATATAACCCGTTTTGTAGATAATTAGGTGCATAAAATTTTTCTCGTTTCTCAAGTTCATAACCGAATTGACTTCGTAACAGACAAATTTCAAATCTTTTCTACCCTCATCACTAGAACCTTATTTCATTGTTGAAGTGATTATCAATGTAATGAAAAATGTTTTAAGAAAAGGTGTATGCCAATTATTTCATTCGTATGTTTACTTTAATCATTATTTTTATTGTTAGTGTAAATACTTTGGTGATTATACTAATCAAATTTTAATTTCGTATTTAGGTTAAAAATGTATATGCGTCTCAAGCATATCTCCACATTCTGCGGCCAATAACTAATATAATTCTGTCTTTCGCCAAAACCATTAAAACTGTCACATTTTAGCGAATTACTTACCGAAAAAATATTTAAGTTAGAAAACTTAGCTATCGTAGAAGTTGTAGGAAAGTTCAATCCCTTCGTAGTTTTGTTTGAAAATTTTCACCACAAAATTTACATTTCCATGATTAATGTAATCATAAAAAAATATTAAAATGGCTAGGTCGTGGTTTAGTCATCATAAGTTAATGGCTAATTTTACTTATTCCAATGAACGAATGTTTAGCGAGTTTAATTACAAAGCACAACCATACTAGTATCGTTTATCAGAAAATTGTATTTTTAAGCAGCACCTAAATCCGAAGATTAAAACTATACCTAATGATTGTAATATTTCCTGTGTCTACGAGGAAGTTGATCATCTTTACCTGAATCCATATTTTTTGTGAATTCTAATATTACTGTCGACAAAAAGTTTATTTTTTGCCTACATGTTCGCTTCACAAGAAATATGAGATATGGTTTCATAATCCAGCGATATGACGACATTATATAATGACAAGAACAGTCTTAAATAGGGTTTAGGAATATGATACAACATTTGTGTAGAATGCCATTTACGGCAAATTTCCGGATAAGAACAAATTATCCTTAAGATCTATTCCTATTCGGTCGAATAGTTGGCTCAATCGTTTAAGAAAAATGCATACTTTATTATTTCAATTGACCTTTTTCTATATCTACAATTAATATCTTCTAGTTTTCTAAATTCCTGCGACCAATGTACTGTCGAAATGGGTTTCGCGTTTCCGTAGGTTTGGACAATAAATGATATAACTATTACGTATTTTATTTCATATTTTTTCTGTTCACCCATTTGTTTAATACTGTTAAATATTCCGTGGGTCTATTGATTTTTTATTCAATATCTTATTAAGGAAATATTCCGACTTCCTCTTGGAACTTTTTAGTAGCCAGGTTGACTTTTAAAGATATACGCATCATTTTTTTTCCAAAAATATATTTTTTTAATAGTAAATCTTGCTGATTTTATTTTAATCATATGATGTATCATCGGATATTTACTATATTATCATGCCATGGGTCGTTCGAATTGGAAATAGATGTTAAGGAGATAAGTGGGCTTATGCTCCTCATTTGGATTTAATCATCTTTGTACGCTAAAAATAATTACGTGGATAGTGGTCGGGCTTTTTTTGCTTAAATTTTGGACAAAAAAGTGGTGCGACAGGCCAAAGAATCGTTTACAATGATCACCGGAAGACTATGAGGGTCCTACTGAGGGAAACCTTGTTAGCTGTCTAAGACGGGTTATGTGTAGACACGCCTTAACACCATTCCCTCATGCCAGTTTGTTTCCTTCTCGATATATTTTTCCGTAATTTGTTATACGTTTTCGCATCCTCCCTCAGCCGCGTTCCATCTATCTCTGACGCGTCCATTTCGGCTGCCCGTCTTTCTCTAATAATCTGACTGAGTGTTCGCGTGAAAAGATTTTGAAAAATTTTTTCCCATCATTGTTCTAAAGCGAGTGGTGCTCTTACGTCATTTTTATTCGTTTCCGCAATTTTTTTTCCCCTTCCGTCAACTCCCATAAGAATCGTTACACTAAATTCTTATATAATTGAAGCCATTGTTCGGTGGCTCGTTATCTCGTGCCCTACCAATCCGATGAAAAAAATCTGCCATGTATTAACGGCGGCCATGGACTTTATCAGTTTGATTGCAGATAATGAGTATGCTTTGTACTTTGGGTAACTATGCTTTTGACTAGATGCTGATTCACTTCACTACTCCACTTTCTTTCGTTATAATGCGTTTCCCGATTTTTAAGAAGCTCGGAAATAATACCTTTGGGTACCTTTACCCAAAAGCTTAGTATTCTCAATACAATTTTTTATTAGTGTTACCCGTTTCCCGAGCTACGAAAGAGCTTTCGTAAGAGGCAGTCGTACGAAAGTTATCACATTTTTTTTATTTTATCTACAATCATAATTGGTTCGTTGAAAGTCGTTCAGCACCTAAAATCTGGCGTTAATAATGATAGCGTATCTGAATTCCAAAAATAAAAATTTGTAAAATGGTTTACCTGGCTAACGGCCAAATTATTTTGTTTACCGAAATTTGAGTTTTTTCTATTCTAGTTGGTAGTTTTTGTCCATTCTAAATATGAGTTATTAATAATTTTTCCTCGTGTTCCAGCTTTTTAGTGAGACGGGTATCAAAGCGTTCAACTCCGATTAGGTTTATTGTCTTTTTTAGTCTTTGGCATTCATGGATGATTCGCATTTTTATTATTTTCCCTTTCGTTCTAGGTTTCCCATTTTTCTGTTTGATATTATCTCCCCCTCCATAGATCTCTTTCGTGGGTCAAATTAAAGTGCATATACTAAGTGAGGGAAACCCTTTTAGAGGGCTGTCAGTGAAATAAATGCCAAAGAGTTGCGTGGAATGAGTGTGACACGCTACTCATTTTGTAGTCTTATGTATGTGCAGTTATTTGCTTCATTTTTCTATGAATTAACGGTTCGATTTGTTTGAAAAATCTGGTTTAAATTATATATTTTTATCCTAATTAAGACTTCGAGTGCTTACGGTGGCTAGTCGATAGGTTTCCAGGTCGAGGTATTAATATCGATTCCTGAGAGGGCCAAGACAAGATCTACCCCTCGAAAGATGTGGGGGGGAATGTTCTGGGCGCAGTGCACGGTCTTTGTAAGAGACATTAAACTATGACCCCATTGGATTCTTTCGTTAATAGGTGGCTGGTACAAAGTAGTAATAGTATGCCGATTTCTCTCAATCCATTCGTCATAATTATTACTTAGTCCTAATTTCCTAAGCACCACTAACCGGAGGGCCTGGGGTCGAATCCGGGCCCTCCGGTATGAGCTCCCTCTGCTTCACCCAACCTGAGTGATTGTTCGGGTTTACGGTCTTCCTGGAAATCGGCAGGAGACACCGATAAAGGAACGGTTCCCCCTACCCTGATGTGTAAATTTTACACGCGTTATGCTTAGTATTAGCTGATCTTAACCCTCACCTATCAAACCGACCTTAGGGTTGATTACTGGTTTTCAGTGGTGGTATTATTGCATTAAGTTTATTTAAGGATTCACTCTATCCGGATTATGGAATTAGCTCCACATGTTCATACTTAATTAAAAGTTTAAAATACTACACACCAGCTCCTTAGTGGTTTCCCATTTTTTTATTTAAATACGAGAATTCTTTATTTCATATAAATTATTCGTATCCATATTTTGATTTACGAGCCACTTATTTTTAAAGGTAGTTCTGGTTTCGGAGTTTCTCAGCGTCTTTGATATCCGTGGTATTATTGTTAGTAGGCACGAAAAGGTTATTGCCTTTTTATTTCAAATGTGAACGAGGCTCCCTGATTACAACTCACTCAAACTATGAAGACAGTCGCGCAGCGTTCGCAGGTTTGCCTTTTCATGCGAAGTCTTTGTGTTGAATTTCTGCGGAAGTTGAAGGTCATGTGTTATCTCTCCGGAAATCATATTGTCATGTCCTGAATTCCTCTCAATGTAATCTTTTTTCCCCGAATTGCTGACCCTCTCGATTTTTTTTTACTTTTGCGCCCTATTTCACTCATCCAAACTGCCTCACCTTGCCAGCATTGACACGGGGCATGTTCCGCCAGATACGGCCCGCATTGAAAGAATTTCCCCGGGAGTGATGTCCATTCACAGCGTCTGAAGGCGTCTCCATGTGGTTCCCACTTTTCCGATGGGGCCCTGAGGAGTGGAGCGCGGTCGACGAATTTCTTTTGTACGAAAGGAAGGACGCGAAAAAAACCATGGGTCACTCGGGCGACGGGTATCTCGCGTTCATGCGATGATGTTTTTATTCCCGGCGGTAGAATTTTGGCATTTATTCGAGTAAAAATCTGAACATAAATTCAAAAATGGATGGTAAATCATGGCAAAAAATCATTACCATGTAAAAGTACAATTTTTGACTCAAATAAAAAAGTGATTGCCATGACTTAACTTGATCCATTTCGAGCCACACCCGTGAGAGGTGGTAAACAGGTTTAGGGAAGCTCGACTGTCATTTGATTCTTAGCACATGTGATATCATGGGGTACACTCACAGTAAGTTCATTTTTAAGATGCAGAAAACGAAAGGTGGATGAGGAGCATTTTCCCTTAAATTTAGTGTTGGGGAGCACTTACAAATTGGAGTGTCCCTGAGATTAGAGAGCGTATTCACGACCTGGTGGAGAGTCGGATGATTTTTTACCTATTGTTCAAGCTTCTAACGCTGAGGTCTCTGATTTTATTCTGGTCTTGGCGGAAGTTTCAGATGCACACCGAGTACCGCACCTCGAGTGCACTTTTCTGAGGGTGGGTCGTGAAATTGATTCTTTCGGCGTCTTTCGCTAACATTTGGCCATAAGTGATGTCGGGTTTTTCTTTACTTTTCCTCCTATTCTTAATTCTTTTCTGACCCTGACTTACTACCGACCCTGGATTAAGTGAACAACTTTAGCAGTCGTATGTTTCCAATAATAACTAACTTGAATTGATTACGTTTTATTTCATTGTACTAATTGAATAAAAAGGTGCGCGGTAGTTTAGTGGTTAGAGCGCTGGGCTACTAACCGTTTGGTCCGGGTTCGACTACGGGTGACGCCTCTACTTCGGGACCCTCAGCTTCGCCAATGCTGTGTACCATATTTCGGGTTCCAGGTCATCCTGGGAAATCACAGGCGCTACAGGGAAAGGAATTGGCCACCCTACCCTGGTGTGTGAATTTCACACGCTGTTTTGCTTAGTACTGGGTGAGCTCATCCCTCACTTACTAAACCAACCTTCGGGTTGATTACTATGATTTTTAATTGAATAAAGTCTTAGAAAAGAGAATGAGATTTCGAAACGTGTTTTTTTTCCAATGCTAAACATTTTAAAAGTGTACTTCAACAATTTTCTACCTATTACGCAATAAACTTTTGACCGTATAAGTATTCGCGTAGCTTCAATTGATTGTCCATAGGGGCTACGGTCGTGGTTTTGAAGGTTTGCCGCTTCTTGAAACTCAAGGAAGGCTTCATTGTGCAGTAAAAGTAAGAAGACAACTTTGACCTTTCCAACAGAGAAAGCTTACGGAATTCAGGAAAATAGGCCAGTCTCCTAAGATTCTTCCTCTAGTATTTTTTACTCTGCCTCTCTATCGCTGACTCTCCTAAGAAGTCGAACCTCTCAACTGTTCCGAGAGATTGCTCTTTCTTATCAACTGAGGCCAAGGTCAAATTACTGTTTGGAAGACCAGAGGCGACATTCTCCGAGTAATTTCGACGTTGCTTGATATAGCGTGTTGGTTTTCAGTTGTCTTCCGTTTAATATACATGCGCATGAAGTTATCGTCGTGTATCGTATCTTTCGAAGAGAATCGGTTTGCGTTGTGCCTGCTTTCCTTGAAAAGCTTCACCAGCTTCTCGGGGAAATACACAAGGTCATTTAGAATTAAATTTGACAGTAAAAGCATTGGGCTCATGGAGGGTATGTAAGGTAATTCACGAAGGGTATATATAAGACATGAAAATGCACACTTCATGATGACGCTACGCGTTGAAACCGAGGTCGTTAATAAATATTATCTGTGGAAATACAAAGTCTCATGGATCGCTTCCACAAATCAACGCTGGAAGCTATATCGTACAAAGAGGAGATACAGAATGTGGTTTAATATGGCTCCTTGAACTTTGTCGTTGAGGCTAGACGAACATTTTTGGAGGTTTTGGAATACTGAGAAGAAAAAAAGGGAATTTGATGGAATTAAAAACAAGTTCTGAACTTGTTTGGGAAGGAGAGATGGTTGTTGGGGAAAATCCAAAGAACACAGGGAAAATGGATGCGTGGAATTTTGATTAGCAGTAGAATTTAGAAGGCTGATGGAGTGGAAAATGTCCGGTAAGCGAGTAAGAGGGGAAAAAAAATAGGAATGTTGGATGGAATGAAGGGAGGTAAAAATTGTGAGGAGAATAGTTTTTGTAGTGTTGGGTGCTTCATCTGGAGTCTTGTTAGATGAGGTTAGAATTATAGTAGTAGTTAGCCTCTGTCTCTGTGCGTCAGTGGATTCAATTTTCGGTGGGTTGCCGGCTAGAGCTTACAATTGCAGGTGTGACAGACTGGTGGGGGTGGTCTCGTTCCCGAAGTCGCAGTTGGCTGACCGTGGCGAATTACATCTAAATCCTATTTTTTTAACTTCCCATTTTGAGTGATACTGCGTGGCCATTATTGAGTGCACTAAGTACGCACATTTAATAAATCCTTTGATCGATGAATCCCATGAGTTCAATCAATCAATTTCTTCACGCCTTAGTTCTTTTCTCAGAAGCTTCAGCTATTGTTCTCTTCTCCTTCTGAATATCATCCTATTGGTTTTTCCTTCCTTTTCTACGTTCTTCAAGGAGAGACTTTATTTCTCCGTTTCTTTGTGTGACGTTTTGTTAAATTTTCTCCTCTACTTCGTAGCGCACATCCCTAACCTCATTTGTTCATAATTTAGTAGGGACCTCTCGAGTGAATTAAACTCGCTCTGGAAGCGGAATTGAAAATCTTCGGCGCCAAGAGCACGCAAATGGCCCAATAATTTGCCTCGTATAACATCTATGCTCGACGTTCTTGTCGCCTATCTCGTCTGCCAACCAGTTAGTTTTGTCCAAGATTTTATTTTTCAGATAAAAGCTCATGAAGAACCCTAGGCCAGCGTAGTGCTAATGATGGGCGAATGATTTAATTATGGAAACTAATGGTGGAATTAATTCTTTGTACTGCTAGCATGTGCAGTTTATTCTGTATCGCTTTTTACGAGGCTGCAATGTCAATTTAGACCTGCGCCGATTGTCGTGGGCCAATCCTCGATTCCTACTGAGCTCTTTGGGTTATGCCGAAGCCGAGAAACGGCCGAATCGACTCCCTAATTGCTGGCTAATATCGACACCGCCGTTTGTGGTCAGGTCTGGAAAGTTACAGCGACCTCAAATGTCCTAAATTTTGTGTAGGCAGCAATAAAGTCCCGCACTTGATTGTCGCAGATACGCGATACAAAGACGAAATCAGAAATCCACAGTTTTATCCCACACTGGGCAATTTTTTTTACTATCTTCCTCTGATTCAACCGTAATTACCCTTCCGAAGCACGCGTTTTCCAGTCATTTGTTTGGGGGTGATTAAGGATGGTCGTTAACTCATTGAATTCAATCCTTCAAGGGCAGCATGTTTTGATGTTTTTTGAGCTTTATGAATTTCTCACTGGCGCAGTTTGCCCTTGATTTTAAATAAATAGGATATCTCACAGTTTATGCTGTAGTGTAAATTCGGTTAAATAATGCCTTCTGTCAGTGAATTTATTCGGCTTTATTCAAATACATTTTGTCTGGGTTTAATTTGTTTTAATTAAATCACAATGATTGATGCTCCGATCATTGCCATACGCTTGCTTTGGATATTAAAATCTATTTTACTGTTATCATGAAGAGATGCATACAGTGGAGAGAGAGAAGTAAGTTTGTTCGATTAATTTTGTAATTAAAACGCCGTAATATGAAAACGTTTGGTTCTGCAAAACTTTTTCCATGTCCATCAGGCCTGGAGCGCGAGTTTTAAACGGGCACCGATAAATCATATTGTTAAATTTTCGGCCTAATTGCCACTATGCCCAGTTAGATTAGTCTCTTAATTGAAACCCAAAAATTTTTTGTTCCATTTCTCTTGTTTTTTTTGAAGAATTAAACAAAAGTGGAGTTTTGTTTTTTTCATGGATGATATAGCATCAATTTGTACTAGCCATACATTTCGCTTTGATTCCCACGATTTTATTTTCCAGACTTCCTTTAATCCTATTCTAATTGAACTCTATTTCTGAATAAATCTCCTACGAGGAATGTGATTTCAAGGTTAATTTGTCATTTTTGTTTCATATGACATCACTTCCACTCTTAGAGTGAAAAGGTTCGTTTTTTCCTATGCATCCAATTATTGTGTGTCATTTATTAGAATGGTCCTGATTTTACCACAATTTTTTCCCATTTTATTTTCCTCATATGCGTATCGATTTAAGCTCAGTTTCGATCGGTGTATCACTGAACCGCGTCCATTTCAATTCCTTACTAAGCAGAATTTTTTTATTAATTTTTTACTTCTGACTTCGTTAATGTCTGAAATAAGTCGTTGTAGGTATTCATGCACAGATTTCCAATCAAACGTCCAATTTAGAAGTTGGTTTATTGTATCAAATATAATAGTGATGAGGAATAAACTGAAAGTTATAATTTCACTGTCCGGAAATTCCATAAGACTGTGAAATCGGCTGTAACATAAAATATTTTATAGAAAATTATTAGTGTTTATTTATTATCGTACAAAATTTCATTTATTTTCTTAATTACATCAGACGTTCCATACACTCCACGAAGTGTGGTTTGAGGTTGTTGAATCAATTCTTAGCATGCAATACCGTATTATTGACGATATCCGAAAAACCCAATTGATCCCTACAATATCCTTTACTACGAACGTCACATAATATTCGAAAAATTTACTTTGACGTTCCAAATTGAGAAGAATTGGTTGGAATGTATTTTTTTAATGGAGGTCAAATTTTGGGCCAGTGTGGGTTGGATCATGTATTCTCATATGGCGAAAGAAAGATAATTTGGAGCGAACAAGATCTAATCCAGGCGTTGAAGTGTAAATATTTTTAACCATTCTCGTCGGACTTTGAAAAACGAGCGCGTAATGCGGTAGTCTCACACTGACCGAAATATTAAAGAGAAAATAAACTCTTTTATTATGACTTATTGCCGTTTCTCTCTTTCGGGAAGGGCGACTCAATTTGTGAAATCTAACTTGAAACGCGTCAACACCGTTATTCGGGGGAACTCATTATGGAAGGTGCCCATTAAAACGGGTTTCACTTTCCAAACATCCATAAGTGATTTTTATCAAGTTTTCTCGGGTTCGATGGACGAGGAAAGCTGTGTGTATTCCTATAGGTAAGTGGATCATTCACTTCTATTGTTCCGAGGAATAGTTCTGAAAGTTTTTACTGAACTTGCGATCCTTTTTTTTCCGCCCATTATCATCGCAATGCCGTTAAAAATTGGATAGAATAGTTGTGACTTTCCAAAACTGCGGGAGACCTACTTAAAAGTTATGCAGGGAAAATCCCGTTTGTGTACCATGGAGAAAATATACTGCCAGTGCTTCCGTACCTGGTCAATCTTAACGGGAGTGTAAGAAGCTATAATCATTACAAACGTAACTTTCTTGTCAAAACATGCTGTAATGTGTTCCTGTATTGTGAATAGAAAGACTCAAATTTAAAGTTACCAAATATTTTAATGCCATATCGCCAATTCATGCTCTTGATTGTGTCAAAATTGTATTAGGTAATCCCTTCGTTTGTTGATAAAATTCGCAGAAAACACACGTAAGTTTTTCCACGGAATAACAAATGGTGAATTGATGTCCTGTGACTTTAAGATCTTTTTTTTTACGAATCCATTTCCTCTCGTACGTCGCAGTTCAAACACCCGTTTCAAGGGCCTTCTCTTCAACGTACAGCTAACAAACGATTCATCCGTTCTCTTCTAACTTTCTGACGTTGATAAAAAATTAATATGCTTATCTTCCTTTTCTTTGTTTAGCTAGTCCCATATTTTGGTTCTTCCCTGTGCACATCACTTTCACGACCATTTAAAATTTGTCGTACAATAATATTGGGTATGTTTTTTGTATTTAATTTTTATTAAGTA
Source organism: Calopteryx splendens (assembly GCA_002093875.1). Lineage (NCBI taxonomy): Eukaryota > Metazoa > Arthropoda > Insecta > Odonata > Calopterygidae > Calopteryx > Calopteryx splendens. The sequence continues at coordinate 116,595 of LYUA01000271.1, read as the reverse complement.
TAAAGTATGTGCGATGCTTGTTTTATAGATTCAATTAATAATAACTTTATGACGAAGAGGCGTAGTATTTGGCGCCCGTAAAAGTGTCCTGTTTACATATTTTCACCTAATATTAAGGACTGATATCTTTTATCTCCTCCAAAATCAACCAGAGACATTTTCCTTCCCCATTGCCACCCACCGGTGAATTATTTTCATAAACATTATTTCAATCCCTAAGAATCGCCCATCGTATTCGTCGTATTTTGTGCGTGGACAATTATCAAAAACGAGAAATAAAAATAATCGGTGAATTATATCTGAGGTTTATTTGAGTGGAAACAATAATTCCAAGGCAAATGTCACAGTGGACATTATACCTAGCCACGCACCCTGGTGTGAGTTAGCGCACTATGTGTGAACATTTGCTGCAGGGAAATCATTTGACTTGACCGGGATTCGACCACCTTAGTGTATGAATAATGTATAAGTGCATGAATAATGAAATTTATGTGCCGAAAAGTGGAGAAAAATGTTCCCAAATCCGTTGCAATGGGCGGGAAATCAATGCGCGGCACACACTAATTCACCCGGGCGTAATAGTGGCGTTTTGGACGCAATGAGCCATTTTTCGAAAGCTTGACAATTGCATCCATATGGGCAAAAAAAAGTCTGCTTTGCCATGCGCACGCCAATTCCACGAAATATAATACTCCACACACTACAGCCAGCTTATGGGCCTCGCCCACACCGAAGTTTGCGATTAATTGCAGTGGAAAAGGCACGGCATTAATAGTGATGGTGGGAGCGGTCTCGTGGAAATAAAAGGTGCAGCAGCAGTGAACGCCAGACGAATTCCTAAAGCAAGCAAGCTCGCTCGCTCACCCTATTTCTCTCCCTCCCTCTCGATCTCTCCCTCCCTCTCCATCTCTCCTCCACTCTCACTCCCACTCTCTAGAGTACTAGATGTATATATTTTTTTCCTCGGGAAGGAATTGTTTTTCTCGCCGCATGGGAAAGTAATTGTTGTCGGGCGTGGGCGCGTCGTTGGCAGGGGAGGGGGAAAGGATTAGGAGGAGTGGCGGGGGAGGGGAGTCGAGGAGGGTTGGACGAGTGACGGCAGTGAGTGCTGGCAATGCGTCCGCGCCTCCCATTAACATCACCGGCCCTTAAAGCGGACACACTATCCATGGGGAGGGGGATGGTTGTTTCCTCTTCCTTTCTTTTTTAATCTTCTTTTTCTCCCGAAGAGAGTGGGGCTCCACTCCCCCC
>LYUA01000271.1:90131-100816 GCA_002093875.1 Calopteryx splendens | reverse complement strand
GTATTGTGAAAAAATGGGCTTTGCCCGTAATAAATTATATTATTATTATTATTATTATTATCAGATTTTTCAGGGAAACCATGGGCAATAAATGGGAAAGAACAGACCCATCTTATCTGATTACGTGATTTAGGACTTAACTCAATGTGAGCTAGCTACCAAGCCATGTTTTTCTGCTGCTACCCCAATAAAAATGTGTAGTATTCTAATAAATTACTTAACTATTAGTTTTATAGATGGGTGAAAAGTTTTATTGGGTTGGTGAGCAAATAGTAGCCATAGTACTCAGAATTATCTCACCTCTCTTTCTGTGGGGCACAGCTAAAATAACATTACTGTAAACTAAATTATTTACAAGAGATAATGTGAAATAAATGCATAAAATTTTAGCCTTTTAGTTACTGAACACTATGTTAATGTGCCTTCAAAAAGTGTGCTGTCAGTTATGATGATGTGGAAGTCTTGTTTTCTCAAATATTAATGTTACTTTTCCCTTTATCAAATGCTGTTAAAATGATTTATCACAAGTCAATACTGTTTCTTTTTTCTATCACATTATTGCTATTATCATAGACAACTATCACTATTTGATATATATTATTGTCTTTAATTGATAGTTTTATTTTTGTCAGACACCCACTTTTTTTAGAAGCCTTCTTTTTGTCATATGCTATACAACGCATCCATTAGATTACAATATATGAGCTTTTATAGAGTTGCGGTGGGAATTGTTTTATATTTAATTAATTGTATAATAATTTTTCCACAGGCATGCAGATGGTAGTATAAAATTTTGGGATGCATCAGCAGGAACTTTACAAGTGTTGTATAAATTGAAGACTGCCAAAGTGTTTGAGAAACCACGGCCTCGAAGTGTGGACAGTGGAGGAGGTGGAGGAGGAACAAGTGGAGTGAATGGAGAGGATGACCCATTTGCTATTCAACTCATATCTTTGTGCCCTGAGAGCAGACGACTATGTGTGGCTGGGAGTGGTGGTCAAGTGATCCTGTTCAAATTTCGTCGTCAGGAATCTGTATCTGATACATGGGTAAACTTTTGTTGACTATAATCTAAAACAGGCAGAATTTTTAGACTTAATATTGGGATAATTTTAAGCACTACTTCCTACACTTTGAAAATGTGTGTTGAAAATTATCTAGAAATTGAGATAAGAAGAAATATTGCACATTTGTGCAGTGCACTCTTTGTGCTAAAAATTTGTTTAATACCCCAATATCTGTAGGTAATATGAACTAAGTCTTACTGCAGATGCCCAAAAATGTAGATTGTAGTAAACCCTATTTATTAGTCATTTTAAATTTACGTTGAAGGCTATAATAAGGTTTGATTGATTAGTTATGCACAAAACACATCACCACCATTAGATGATAATAAATAAATTCTTCATTAACTGTAATGTACAGTGCAATCGAATTATATTAGTGCTCTTTCTCTCTTTCAAAAGAATAGGATTCTGAAATTTTATTCTAAACCTCAACTGACAATTTAGATACTTTTATATTTTGGTATTGGTAACCCATCTTATGCTATGAATTTTCAATTGGGGCCAAAAGTAAGACTCCATCATGTATATAATTTGAACATGAGAAATGAAATTTTAAATAAAAAATTGTAAATTTGGGAAGATAAACAATTATTAAGTTCCTAAATCTTAATTGGTATACAAATTAATGAGGTGATGTGAACTTGGAATAAATCACAAGAAGAAAGCCTGAAAACCTGAAAGAAAGCAGCTCCTTTTCTGAAATCATACCAGTAAAAGTCATTTGTTCATGTGATTAATTTATATTGGCACCTAAAATACACATTGTTGTCCTATTTTTTGGATACAAATAAAGCATGCTTATTTTGTAATTATAAAGTATTGAAGTGCAAACTTCATTCATTCCTCAGAGACTTCATAGTGTATGTGAAATAAAATCTTTTTCAATTATTATTTAAGGGCCACACTTCATAAAGTTTAAAGGCCAATCATGTCAGAGGAAAATTATGCAGTCTTAGCAGCTGCCAATTCCAATTTATACTATGATTATTTCATTGTTACTATTTCATCCTATTAATATTTGTTCCAAATACCTTCTTAACACTTGTGAATAATATTTTCTCAACTAGTTACATTTGAGACTACCTAATTTCTGCACTTTTTCTCTCATGAAGTGAGAGTTTTTTAGTTTCTAGGATTTTCTAGATTCTGACAGACCCCAAACACCAACTCTGGCCATAAATGTGTGTACTTATAGGAAAATACAATTGTGGAATTGACTTGTACTCTAGTTACTGATTGCCCAAATTTTAAGAAACTTTCCTAAAAGTAAGCAAAATTTCACATTTCAGAATTTTAAAGAATGTTTTATAGACACTAAATAGCAGGGTTTAAAAAAATATTAGTTTCAGGTGTTAAAGAGTGAACTTGATCCAGTTCAAATATAAATTTTGTAAGGGAATGAAATGGAAGGGCTAATGGGAAATGGAGGGATGGGTATCCAGAGAGTGAGAATGGAGAATGTGTGGATCCAGAATAATAGTTTGAATTGGAAGGCCTGTTGGCATCTTATGCAGTGAATGGAGAGCAAAGTGAAGGTGGCACAGGGGAGGAAGGGAACTAAACTGGGTTGAGTGGTATATTTTACCCAAAATCTTATGCAGTCGTGCATGTTAGAAGTAAGAATGGAGTGGGGCAGGTGGGTAGAATATGCTTGGGAGGATTGAGCAATAGGAATATTAATGTTAGTCTTTCAAATTTTCATCCAGTGAAGTTTGACACTAGAATTTTCAATAGCTTTAGGTAATCAAGTCCCATCCACTTCTTTCCTTGTGCAGAATTGGTTTTAAACTCATTGGCTGGGTTGTAGATGAGCAGTTGATAGGCAAAGTGGGAAGTTGAATTATTATTGACAATGCATTAACAATACTTTTTGGCTCTTTATTTTTAATTAACTTTAGTCCTGGAATATTTGCATATATATTCTGGTTTATTTTTGGTCACCAATTTCATCTATTGTCCCACCAAATAATATTTTTGTGCCCGATATTTGGAATCCTGTACTAAAAATGGATATCATTTGTGGTTTTTAACTTTGTATTATATCACCTGAAAGTGTGGTCAGTTTTTTCAATATATTGCCTATTACATATAAATTACACCAATTGTAACATGGAATTTGTTTTTTGTATCCATCTCTTTCCTTCTGTTGATATCTGATATTGGTTCATCAGTAGCTTATTTTTCATGGATTGAACACCAACATTTTTTGTGAAAAGAGCTCTCTTTATTCAAATATATTTGATGTTAGTGACATTTATTTTTATGTGGATTCTTTTCACACCATGAAGGATTTCTAACAAGTGGTGCTTTATACCATTATTTAAGTTCCAAGTATAAATTCATTATTATGTGCATGTGAGCAGTCTATGGTCGTGAATGTTATTTTTGCTCCTACATTACAAGCATCTCATTTTTTTCATTAGAAATTTTTTATTTCAGCCTTCAATCTTTTCAAAATGTGTGTACAGTTTTTATCAGATGTGAAAACTGTGCTTGATGATATTGTATAAAAATAAAATCAATGAACAAGCATAGCTGCCTTAATGTACATTTATGATAAAATGTTTTGCAGCACTTAATTCTAAAAAGACACCAAATTGTTTCAAAATTATTCACAGAAAAATAATTTTCCAATAGTCTAGCTTTTGTTGGTTTTAGTTATGTATAACTGAGGGGAGATGACCTCATTTTTACTCGATTCCTTTTCAATGCCTTTATAGGTTTTAGAAGTTCCAATAGTTTATGAGGTCTATGAGGAGGGAGCAGTTGGTGATTTCATCACTCCTGATGGAGATTTTCCTGCTCCTGCAAGACAAGCTGCTATGTCTACATCTCGACCTGAATCTGCAGATGGATCAGATTCAAAGAACAAAAAGGTATTGATGAATAAAAAAGTGTGGAAAAAAATCTTATTCGTGGAGATAGATAGTACAATGAATCATTTTTCTATCTTACTCTTCATAATTATAAATGGGTCTTGAATTCATAATTTTTATACTAATGAAGAATGTTTGGTTTGCTGAGACTGAGACATGGTTTGCTCCCTAATTTTGTATAGAAGTATTAAAAACTTTCAGAATGTTGGGTAAAATTGAATAAATGATAATAATCAGTTTTATAGGGTGAATTAAATTAATCCTCTTTTGACATGTTGTGTTTTGTATCTATAAAATGTTTGTGGTACTAAATTAAATGGGCTTTACAAAGGCAGCATTAGAATAATGATCATCATAGTGCATTGATAAACTGAGGAAAAGTGTAATTTCAGTTGTTTTGTAGATTAAATTTTATTTATGCATTAACTTATTTGACCTTGATGCATTTGAGCATGAAAAAGTTGCATTGGAAAAAAAGTGTACACCCTCAGAATTATTAGAGCACAACAATTTTATGCTTCAATGAGGTTAGATAACAATGAAAGAATAACTTCCCTGAATTGCCTAGTTGAATGCTTAAATATTTAATATCATGTCTTATTAAGCCTTAAATTAGGCAGACATATACCTCCAGCATTAAAAATAGCCATATTATGTAACCAGAGAGAGAAATTCTGTCTTCTAATTACATCTAAGTCAACACTTGATCCAACTTTTTGTACATTAATAATAACATTTTTTCTTCTAATTCTTTTATCCACCTATTTCTGGTTTTAAAGGAGCCATATTTTTTTAATTTTTTAATTATAATACTGGTTTTCAAGGCTATTCCATTTACAGAGATGCTAGAACTCTGCCTTGTTTGCAATAATTTATCAACAATACCTTTATGTAATTTTACTGAAGCAACCATACCTACTTCTCTATCTAAAATTATGATCTATTTTCAACAGTATGATTTTTAAAAATGATACAGTAACCTAATATTGTGGTTTTAATCATGTGTTCATTTTCTTAGCAAGTTCCATTTCCATGAATTTTCACCTGTTTCTCACAGGATTTCTAGCTTCAGCTCAATTTTCTATATCTCCGTGTTTCATTTCAACATTTTAAAAGTAAATTAACTCATTACTGAAAGCCAAATTTTCACAGACTATGTTAAAATAAGAATTATCAACAGATGTTGCATTATTTTTATTGATTATCAAAAAGCTGCTCCCAACAGCAAAACAGAAAACCATAAAAATTGTGCAAATGTAAAGTTTATTTTAATTCACTATGAGTGATTTTGAGGTTTCATTTTGTTTTTCAAAATTTTCGACCCAAAATCCAGTAAAATTCCACATTCAGTTAAATTTTTGCTCTGAATTTCTGAATAAGGAAATTATACACTGTTGAACATCAAGGTGTTAGAATAATAGAATAAATTTAATTAAAATGTATTCATTCATCTAGCTAATAAACACATTGTTTTACTACATTAAACTTTCCAGGGTGGAGAAACTGGACTGAAAGTGAGAATGGGGCAACAGAAGAAGCCCCCTGGATTCCAGGCTCACCTCGTATGCCTAACTCCATGGGTTGATGGGCATCCCCCTTCTCCAATCACTGCTCTTGCCATCAACTCTTCCTATGGATTGTAAGAATTATTTTATTAATTTGTGTGACCTCTTTTTAAAAAACACTAGTAAGTAATATATGACACAGGTCAGTCAGATTGATTCAGTAGCTTAGGTATGGGTTACATGAATATAGCACATAAAATAAACCAGGGGATACACTATGTTCCCACTTATTAGAGAAGAGAGATGAGTAGAAATTCAGGGAATACTTGGTATATGCTAAGTGTAAATGCATGACCATAGTGATTAAGAGGTTATATTGTACCTACTGTCCATTCATATATAAGTATTGACACTTAAGGTTGAAGTTAGTAAGTAAATTGGGAACATCTGAAATGAATGTGCATCACTGCATGCTATTTTTACAAATGTCAAATTACTTTTGAATTGACAGTTAATTCATAGCTTTTTGCTTACAATTTGTTATGAAATGGCTTACTTTAAATAGATTTTTAAAACCCTTAAAACGATTCTCTTTCAGAATGGCTTATGGAAATGAAGTTGGTCTGGCTATTGTGGACATGGTGCAGAGGGTATGTCTGCTCAGTGTCGGAACGCCTGATCTCTATGGTGCTGCTGACCCTTACCAGAGAGTACCTCGGTCACCAAAACAGCTTTCATCTGGCTTTGGGTCAGCCTTCACAGCAATTTCGTCAACTGCAGGGGACAGCACTGGTAGTGGAGACCAAGGCAAAGAGAGATTGGAACGTTGGGAGGAGTTAGAGGAGCAGGGGAGGTGTCGCTCCCCCAGTGGGGATCAGGTCAGTTGTATCCTCTCCTGTTTATTCAGCATGAAGACTACACTTAGTACATTGATAGTGAGATAACTTAGAGTTTATCTTTGCTGATCTCTCTGTTTCATTTTTAAATAGTCTTTTTTGGAAGAAATGCACCAGTATCCTCCATTCTGAATCTGAGAGAGCAGCTGCAGGAAACAGTGTGGCCAAACTCCCTGTATTTTCACGTACTGGTTGTTTATTCTGAGAAACCTTGCTTATTGCACATTTTCCACCCTCTGAATCCGTAGTCTGTATGTGTGGATGTCTGCTTCATTTCAAACCCAAAAGCACTCTCTTTGTCTTTCAGGTCTAGTAATTTTTCCCTCCATGCTGGGGGTTAAGAGTGCACTCTGTTAAGTGTGAAATGTTGCCTTTGAGCTCAAATTTGTGCCATAAAAATGGCCTTAGAATGTTTGATTGTACCACTTGGATGCATTTTGATCTGTGTGCTTATTATTACAGTGTTATAATAATAGTGTTGTTGTCCACATTGAGCTCTTCTATAAATTTTCTTTATTCTTTCATTGTCTTCCACACATTTGTAATGTATACTTCATGATTTTTCGAAAACTTTTGGAGCTTAAAATTTTCTACTGTTACCCAAGAAAAGTTATACAAAAAGTCATATATGTTTGCACTTTTAGATCCTTCACACTTATTTTGGTAGTAACAGAGGCATACAGACCAACAAGTCTTATTATTTTTCTGTTACTCGCACCATTTTTCACTCATTCTTGTCAGATTTTTCTTACATTTACTTCAAGAGAGATGTGTTGATAGAAGGTCATATTATATATTTTTATAGGTTTCAATTTTGCTGAATTGATTTCAACTACAGCAGTCTAGCATTAAGGTATCTCGTATTACATATTTCATTCCTAATTTTGCATCTTTTTCTGAAAAAGTTACTACCAGTATTTTTATAGTAATTGTTAAAATTGGTTTGCTTACCTCAGAAATCACCTTTTTATTGAAGGAAGCTACTCTTTGATTCAAATCTATTATATAAAGAAATATAAGAAGAAGCTAAGAAATATACGCTGCTCACAAATGCCTAGTTCTGAATCCCCTCCCCTCAGGTAGGAGATGTGAGAAATCATACCTGAATATCTAGTCCAGCCTATAATCATTGGTTCCTTGAGCATTATTTCTAAAAAGAAGCTCAGCAGAGAGACTCTCCATAGCTACCTTTTGCATTACATAACCCTTGGCTGATGATTTATGTTCAGGTAAAAGCAAAATTTCAATTCATTTTAATGCCTCCACCTACATTGTTGCTATTGGTGAACTGAATATGTTTCGACTTGCAATGGCTGCCACTGATGCATTTCTGGGGTCAAATCAATGTCAAATTTTTTCACTAAGCTAACAATATGACAGAAATTAATTTGTTCATGATTAATTATGTAAATAAAAAAATTATTGTCACTCTTTATTGAACAGCCTTCTTATATCAGCAAATTCTTCCAGAAGTGTCAGTAGGATCCTCCTATTGTATCATATCAGGTGTCCCACTTGACCTCAGTTAAAGAACTCCCTTTCTGACAGTACATGGAAGATCTTAAGGGTGGTGGTGTCCGCAAAAATTTCATCTTTATTGCTTCTGCTTGGATGGTCACTTGCATTACCTTGTCAACGGTTGTAGGGGCAACATGGTCCCACTGATAATCCAGTTTACTGGAAAGCCCACTCATTAAGCCATACAAATCTCTCTCTGTTTTTCCTCATACTGCATGGCTGCAGTGAATTCCCTAGAAACCACCTTTATCATAAGTATGGATGTTGGCACTCCTGATCCTATCTATGAATACTTATATTGCCTCTTCTACTCTATGTTTCAACTATAAATCAAGTTCTTAATGGAAACTCACATCCTGTATTACCCAAAACCTCTTGACAACTAACTATTTTTGCTCAGTGTAACTGGTTAACTTTTCTGCAATTATCTTTGCTATGAATAAACTCTGATGCATTCCCTGCATCACATAACTAGCCCTGGTCCTGAATTTATCATCTTCATTCCATCTGCTGATATTCCCAATCTCCTCCTTACACTCAAAGAAAGCAAATGCAGTTTCTATAGGGTTCCCAAGAAATACTCCTACAGTCTAAAGCAATGAAAAGCTCTTTCTATCAGAGGTAATACTTTAAACACTATTTAGGTTGGCCAAACATGACCTCCATGACTGGTTTTCATTCAACAGCTCCTGCACATCTTCCACCACTAGCCACAACGCAGTATTGTTACAGTTTTCCTTGCTGTGTGGGTTCTATAACACATCCCATTTTGGTGAAAATATTTTTACCACATAGAAAAGGATGGAGTGACTATTTGGAAACAAAAAACTAGTTTTTTTTAGATAATTGGTGTTAAGAAATTTTTTAGATGTTTACCTGGGGATTGACAAAATGTGGACTTATATGGTAATATTTTTCGTGTCTTTTATTGAATTTTATTCTATAGGCTAAATATCAAAATGTAGGTAAACATATTGTTTCCTATTAAATCTGGCTTTCACCCGTTGCTATTTGGCATAACTATGTCCCAATTGATGAGATTTCATCCAACAATCAATCGATTGGTTGTTGGATTTAGCAACCTTTCTTTTAAGTTGCAAATTACTTCAGGTTACATTGATACATCTACATTTAAAAAATCATGTGCTGCATTGAGGCAACAGAATATAACTCTTAGACTCGGTAATTCTTTTAATTTGCCCAGGCACATTTTTTAAAGAATATATTAACTCCTTCAGTTACATATTAAATAGCATGTTTTAAAATATTATATCACTTTTTATGTTTTACAAATATGGTTCAAGGAATACTCAATTATTATGAGTACATTGGTGTTTTTATCACTTAATGAAACTGCATAAATTTTATTTAGAAAATAGGTTTGTTTTTATACATGTAAATAGGCTATTGTCTCTGTTTTAACTTATTTTTCAAATAGAAATGTATTAAGTGATGATTTTGGATCATATTTGATATTCTGCTGTACTGTTCAATGAATATTTCCTTCCATTATGTTTTCAAAATCTGTCTTTTTCCATAGTCTGTTTTTTTTGGCATGAGTAGTAAGTTATTTTATCAGCATTCATTGTATGCTCTCTAAGTTATTTTTTTCTCTTGAAATCTGGTGATATGCATTTTTGAAAGAGGTGTTTTTTTTCTGAGGTGCTAAAGCAATTTTTTCTCCTTTAAATTCTTTGGCATGAAATTATTCTATTTTTATGACTAATATGAGTTGATGTGGGACAAATAATTTTCAAGTATTTCTACTCAGTCTTTAAAATACAGTGGACTTGCACATAATAGAATTTAATTAAATGTGTTAGACATTTTTAAGATAACTGGCTGTTGAAGTTATGGGGAAGAATTGAGAAATGTTGAGCTACCTAAAACATATCTTAACATAATCCTTAAGTGGATGTAAAACTTTATTTATGATTATAAGGATTAAATATATATACTTAAAGGGTAACCTTTTACTGTAAAGTATACTATTGATTATAATCAACACCCAAGTATCAAAGAATTAAACTATTAAAACATTTATGAAAGGTAATAAGAAGATTTCCTTATCAAAAGTGCATCAACTGAAGAAAGCAGTCATAAATATAAAAAAAACTTGTTGGCATGTACAGCTAGTTGGTGCCTGGCTACCTACTACTATTAGATACATTTTTTTTAAACCTATGCAGTAGGTGCATATATAGTATGCAAATACTTTACTTGATACTCACTATGGCTACATATTATTACAAATAGGCATACCTCATCAAATTTTGAGTTTCATTTCTCAATTGCATTAACTGAGTGTTAGGGTTATGATTTTTAAGAACATAATGTGAGCAAAATGACCATATATGATTCAGTATTTAATATTTTGATGGATTTCAAATTATTGCAGTAGTTGTTGGAAATTAGTTACGGAAAATAGATAATTTTAATATGCAATAGGTAGGTACATTGCTATCATTGATTCCATAGTAAAGGATTTTTCCTAGTTATATTATTAGTTGCACCTTTATATATCCTTTAATTGTTATCACACACAATTCAGAATACTAATATGTATGTGGATTGTAGAATAATAGCATACATATCCATATTGGTAATGATAGCTTGGCGCCAACTACAAATGGTATACAGTAGTCCCTGACTTACATGGTTAATACGGTCCGAAAATTTCTGTGTAAGTCAAAAGCCGTGTGTCAAAAATTCCTCCAGTGTCATAACAACCACAAAAATATTTCGGTTTTCTACATGTTCATGTATGTGATATATGCTATGTGAAGAATGCCATCTATTGACCAGATATTCAACTAACTGAAT
>LYUA01000271.1:75564-90115 GCA_002093875.1 Calopteryx splendens | reverse complement strand
TCCTACATATTTCAATAGGTGATGTCATATTTTTGTCCAACCATGTATCTGGGGAATCGTGTAACTTGAAATTGTGTAAGTTGGGGACTTACTGTACGTGGAATAAAAATTGTTGGTAATAACAGAGCCAGTAAAGCAAGTTCAGAGCTAGTGGGAGTTCACTGTATTCCTTAATCAATACAGTTTGTAGATAAATGAGCATTATTTTTTTAGCTCTCTCTAAAATTTAAACTTAAAATGGAACTTAAGATTGACTTATGATTTAAGTATAATTTACTTTTCAGAATTCTCTTATAACACTCAATAATAATCCTAATGGTGGCATGATAACTGCACTGATTTTTTATTGAAAAGTCATCACCACAGGATTTCAACTTTCATCATTGCATATCCACTCTACATTAGAACTAGCCTCTAGTCACTCGATCCATACTAAATCTTTCGCCCAACATTGTCTGTTCCAAAACATATATGTAATTTCCTTTGGATGATAGCCCTGAAAATAACACACATATTGGAGCATTTACTTTTTCAAGTGCATAGGAGTCTTTGACAAATATTCTACGTGAATTTTTGCATACTCTCTCTCTGTTTTATGTAGTACCTACTATTGAAGATATTTGGGTAAGTGCTTGGTTTTTAATGTGGAAGAAATTGGTTAAAAAGTGAATTAAGAGTTTTGAACGTGTAACTGAAAAAAAAGAATTCATATTAAAATGTTAAAACTTTCATAATACATTCTGCAAATGAATGAAATACTTTTGAAGATTTCCTGCATCTTTGTTCTAAGGAATCCAACAGTTCTCCTCCAGTGCCAGAAGCTTCTTCGGGGGTAAGTGGTCATGAATGGAGTTTGTCAGTTAATGTGTGGTTGCCTGGGATGAAGATAGGATGGTTTGGAAATTTTAGTAAAGGACTTGTCTTCATGCTTCACTGATACAGTGTCCTTGATCCCTGTGAGTATTTTTAAAAATGTCAGTAGCCTCCCTTACGAGCTTTAATCTTGTCTCTTAAATGATCCCATGACCTTCTGGTGCTTCATGCTTGGATCTTGTGGATTTTTCCCAGTGACCCAGTCTGATGGCCCTGTTATTCTATTATCAAAGGAGAAAAAAAATACAAGATAAGGCTCATTAGGGAGGCTATTGAAATAATAGAAGCATCTGAAAATATTCAATGGGGATCAAGGGCACTGGATCATTGAAGTGTGGAGACCAGCCTTTCACTGAAATTTCCAAACCTCTTCACCCCATCCTCATCCCAGGCCACCTAAGTCTGTAAATATACATAAAGCAATGTCCTCATCCCATATCCACTTACCCTAAAAGAAACTTTCAGCATTGAGAAGAGCTGAATTCCTTAAAACATGAATGCAGGAAATTCCCTGAAGTATCATGCTGATTTAATTTTTATCAAATATACACTTACTATTCTCAAGCACATTAAATAGTAAACACCATGAGCAAACTCCTTAACATGAATTTCAATTATTATGACTTATCGTATTATGATTAGCGTATATCTGTGTATTCATAGTTTCATAGTGGTTCAGAAAGAGGACATGGTAACTTTAACAATCTATTTTTTTCTAGAAGAAAGAACTCTCAAAATTGAATGAAATAGAAATATGAGATTTGGTCCAAATAAGATAATTGAAAGCATTAACATTTCTTAAATGTATTAGTTTGGTCAGTTCTTTTATAAATATTAATTTGGAAAATAATATCCATCCCTATCTAGTTTCATATGATCATGTGTTCTCCCAGAAGCAGTTATGTTTTCTCCTCAGTGAAGAAAGATAATAATTTTTTATATTCACATTACACCAGTATTATTTATTTAACTAATCACAAATTTAACTTTCTTTCATTTTAATTAGGTCTACAGTGATTACCATCTGGATAGATTTTTATGGAGTGAATTATGAACCTTTGGCATGTTCATTTATTACCAATGTTTCTCATTACCTCATGAAATAGTTTTTTGCACTCTTGAAATCTGTTTTTTATTTGGAAAACTAATAGTCTAAATATTTATAGGTACTCTATAAATGATTATTGCTATTCTGACAAAAATATGATTTCATTTATTTTGTGTTATTATTTTTGTTGATATGTATTGTTCTTTTTATTCTTTCTCTGGCATAGAATCTTGTTAATCCTCATTTCATATCATTTCTTTTTTATTTTTCAAATACCTTTCCTTCCAAATCCCATACTTTAATCCCTTCCATGACCCATTTGGTTTCCAATGGCAGCAGGATTCATCCACGGTGACTGCCCAAGGATTGGCACCTATTCAAACTACCCTATCAGTTAGCCCTTCCCCTCCTAGCATTTCTCCAAATCCATCTGGGAGCAAGGATTCCTTGCTAGAATCAGAGGGGGAGAGAGAAGAAGCAAAAAGTGTGGAGGAGGCAACTGTTTCATCAATTACCAGTATAGGAGCAAAAGGCGAAGATGACAGCAGTGTGGATGAAGATGTAGATGAGGAAGTTGAGGAAGCAGTGGAGGCCTTGCCAGAAAACATGCCACGCACTGGTAGAAGGCACTCATGGAAGGGTTTTAGTCTCAAGAAGAGGATAAAAGATAAATTCTCCTCAGATCGTGTGCTACAACGGCGGCAGTCTTCTGTGGCAACATTCTATCCATTGGTTTCGGAGGCTCCACCACCCAATGTCCCAACCTGTCTTGTGACACCATCTGGACCATGTGAGGGTGCTTCAAAGCCCAGTAGGCCCGCAGACCTAATTCTTCCCACTGACCTTCCTCCCACCCGACCCCCGCGATCCAGGGGCAGTCGCCATGGAGGCAACCCATCTGAAGTTGCATCCCTAAAGCTGAAAGAGAGCACCATCAGATGTCAGCTGCAGCCACCACCGCAACACAATCCCTCACAACAACATGGATCTAATCCCCTGGGGAATCTGTTTCGGAGGTTCAGTAAGTCTGTGCTCCCCGAAATCTTGCTGTTGAATTTCTGGTGGCTGATGATTGGAGTATAATGGATCCTTTGACTCTCCCTGTTCTGAAGCCTGTTCGTAGAGTCTCCTCTTCATGGATGCCTTGTTAACTTAAAACCTCAATTATAAAGCAGTTCAATTGCCATAGTCTTAAATATTTCAGTCTTATAAAGTCTGGTTGAAAATAAATATCCCTAGTAAGCAATTTTAAACTACAAGTTTGAATATTGTTCATTCCAAAAAGCATGGTTGAAAAATTATTTCACTGCCATCATTTAGCCAAGGGAGAAGAAGCTTCATAAAAGAAAATTCTTTTTATTTTATCTTCCAATGAAGGCAAAAATTAAAAAAACTGAAGACTATTCCATATGGTGGATTTTAAAAATTCAAGAGGAAAATCATTCTTTCCTGTAAAGCCTGACTTTGCGTGTTCAAGATTGTTTGATAGTAACAATGAGTTGAAGTTTCATTGCATGTTTAGTTAGCTTGACCTTTACTCGTTGTGAATAAAATTGTGAATAATGTTACTTGTTAGTTAGTCTTTTCCAGTACTCAATATGATAAGTCTTTTACTGCATTTCGATGTTGGACTATTGAGTTTGTTTTTCCAAAAATTTCCAAGTTATTGTTGTGTTTTTACTGAAATGTTTCTCTCTAAAATTCTGCAGGTAGGTTTTTGTGTAGTATTTGCATCACTGTGCTAATTTTTTACTAAAAATCTTGGCATCTTTTTGAGTCTTTGTTTTTTGTAGGTGTATGATGTTTTCTGCTGGATCTATATGTTGAACTCAAAGTTCTTCCCAGAATTATTGTAAACACATCTGCCTGTTGAGATTGACTTGATCTAATGTACCTGACCTTAACAACAAGTTCTTCATCGTATTTCCATCAATATTTTCTCTGGACTTGCATTCTCTTTTTCTTTACATCATTTCTTGTACTCTGAACCAATGTATTCTACCTGACATTTATGTCCTCTGTCATGACTCATCTTGATAATTTCGTTTTAAATGAAATGGCTATTCCATATGGCCAATTATCAGCAAACTCATTACTCTTGTTAATAGATTGTGAATGGGTGCTTTGTAAATAATGTCTGTTGGAAGATAGTAAGGTATTTGGGAACAAACATAGGTGGATAAAAATGCATTCTTTCAGTGTCATTAAATTTAATCAACATTTACATTCTTAAGACAGAAGAAATAAAATTTAGGAACTTTCCAGTTTATCTCTTTCATGTGGTATGGAATAAATATTTTATTATGTGTGTATCATAAACTACATCCATGAAAAGTGTATATGTACTCCATTTCCTATGTCTATATACTTGAATTTACTGTAATTCACATCAGATTGGTTGCTAACAATTTTACGTTACCAATATTGTATTGTGATTGGATTTACTTTCTCATAAATTATTACTACTATTGTTTCCTCCAATGGGTCTTCCCTCTTCCTACCCTCTCCATTTCCTTGTGCTTTCTGTTTTGTGATTAAGTTTGTGTGTTACTTTTATTGCTTAATTGGGAAACGCTTTATATGTTTGTGTTTTGGTTAACAAAAGTATTTGTGTTTTACCTTTACCTTTGGAAATATCCTGTAATTCAAAGCTATGTTTCTTATTAAAACTCATTGTTAATGAGTTCATATACTTGTTTTTTTCATTATTAACTATGCAATTTTGATAGCATTCCACCAGTGCACACATACCTACCCTTATGCATTATCCAATAACATATAATCTTCTTATTTTCAGGTGTTTCTTTTCCTATCTCTGGTTTTGGTTTTTTGATGGGCAATCATTGACCAATAGCTCAAGACAACTAGTAACTTCAATGTGACTTCTTACAACTTTTAGTTCAATGTAAATTTACTCTTTAATCACCTTTGGTTCTATCTCTAACTCTTGATTTAATTCCCTTTCAATCTTTCTCACTGCTTCTTATTTCCTTTCAAGGACTGTGATGGGGGTCATAGCTGCCTAACATACCTATTTCGTATCCATGTTTTTGGTAAATACAATTTTACATGACTCTATATAGTTTCTTTTAAATAACATATACAAGGCTTGGTTGATTGAAGAGAGGAACCAGATCTGCCTTTTGCTTCAGATTTCTTACATGGCAGAGATGAATGCATCATCGTATCAAGGAGATTAAGAATTCATGAGAACTGTAATTAATTTTCAGCTGCTATTTATTTTGAGCAATTGGTCAAAAAACTTACTATGAGGAGGAGTACAATTTCTAAATATATTACACAAACTTCCAAAATGAAAGTCACTGTAACCTGTGGCTGAGGGAAATATTGCACTATATTAATATTTTTTTTCAAACTACTATATATTACATAAATCTTTATAAACTGCTTTAAATTAAAATATATAAAATTTCTTTGAGTACCAATAAACATTTTCAAATTGTATTTAACCCTTGCAGTTGTGCCTAACGTGGGTATCATGCCTTGGAAGTGGTACTGTACTACATCACTTTGTAGAAGCATGTATCTGTAATGAATATATATCCTTGTCTGTAACTTCCAGTTGTAGGAGGATTGGACACTAGTTAATTGTCAGCATTTATAGATGCTGGGCTGTAACGACTAATTCTGTGTTTCATAAGTGTAGGTAATAGTTTTAGGAAACATCTTACCTTATTTTTTTCATCTTAGCAACTTTGGTGATCATTGTGATGAAGTTATCAGAACTCCTGTAAGTGCTAGTACATAATTCCATGCCCTTTCAGACACCCTCATGTTTCATCATATAATCAAACATGTTTGTTTTCTTGAACCATTTTATTACCTGGAAATCACCACATTTTAATTTAGTCTTAAAATGGGATTTTGAAGTATCAAAATGTAACTTTGGCAGCATTCAAATGTCAAAATGATTTCTCATATTTATACTCATCATTACCATTTACAGAATTTCTCACCAATAATTGCCAAGTATAAAGTGGCAGTAATTAGTTTCTCTGCCTAATATTTCTCATTCAAGCATTGACATATTAGGGAGACCCATAACTTTGGTGTTTATATTCAATTCAACATCCTGGGAACTATCCAAGGGAGAATTTTCATTTTAAAATTATACTTAATTCTTCAGAGTTGTCATTCGCTACCCGAGTGTACATAGAACACACAAATGCACCCATATTTATAAATGCTGGCTGCTTGTATACTAACCAAGCCGTCCACTTTCCCCCTCTCACACCTATCTCTACCCTCTTTCAATTCCAACAAACCTTTTCCCTCCCTCTCCTCTAACCATTCTGTAGATAAATGGTCTCTGTGTGTCTTCGACTGCGGGCAAACAGAACATAAGTGGCAGCACAAGCTCCCCGCGCAGGCCTGAAGCCGTCAAGCGGTCAAAGTCGCAAGGTACCCGGAAACAGCTTCAGAAGTGTCTGAGCATAGCATCGTCATCGTTGGAGGAGGGGTGGGGGTGTGTGACGGTGGCTGGTGGGGGGGGAGGAGGGGCTGGAGGAATGGGTGTTGGGGGGGGAAGCTCTGGCAGTGGTGTCGTCTTCGTCGCTGGTGGCTTGAATCGTGCTACCCCGACATCCCTATCCCAGGATTCACGCTCGCCTAATCTCCTAGTAGCTCGGCAGTATTGCAGTTTTGGTAGTATTATCTAAGCCCTGGTCTCATGTTCCTATGAATTTGACCCTCGTGTAATTGTCTGAGGATACCCCTGAGTAGCGTGATGTAAATTGACATTTTCATGGTTTTGATTTGTACATTTATCCCTCTGCATGTGTGGGCTTCCTATGACTGAGGTTTGGCGTTAAATGTGAATCGTAAAAACTCAAATCCCTGGTGTTCATTTAATGACCAAAATCAGGAGTTTTTGTTATTGAGTTTTTAAAGTAGTGCAATTCAATCAAGAAATTTGTGGGACCAGGACAAAATATAGTAAAATGTATTATTGGATGGTGTTTCTCAATCTAAAATACATGTATTTTTTATGGCTTAACATGCAACTGTGGAGCCCCCATTGCTTTGACTATGTAACTTGTACTTCATCTGCAAGGCTCCAATTTTGTGGTTTGATTAATTTTTCAAAAAGACTAATGGAGAGAAGATTTTATTCTCTGGTGTAAATGGTAGAATTTTCACCTGCCATTTTGTAGTGTGCGAAGGATTTCTGAGTTTGAGAAACATAAACAAAAGTTTATACAGATACTTTATTTTCACAATCACTCTACAAAAATATGATGTACAAATAGCATAGTCAATTAAAAGTCATTTTACAGCAGTTATTTTTAATGTTAAGTTAACACTAGATATCACCCAACACTATGTGGCGATGATTAGAAAATAAGTCACCTCTGTATCTCGTCATTCTATTCCTTTTACTCAAGATTCATTGGGCATCCCTTTCAGCTTATACTGCAGACACAAAACAATTGCTTACCGTAAAATATATTTAGCCCTTACCTATATCTGCAAGTAATATAGTGTAACCACTAGTATGTGTACTTCTGCACTTCATATTGCATTAGCTATGAAGTACAAATGCTGATGCTTTTACATATGCAATTTTGCCCATGCCATATTTAGGTCTTTCTACTACACATTTATTTTTCTCTTCAAGGTTTTCATTCAATCATGTGTCATTGTGCAAAACTTAGTCAGAGAAAGGAATGTGCATACCAACAAAAGAAAACATGCCATTCCCATAGCCTAACATTTGCAGAGGGATACCATTCAAAACCTCTCAGCTTACCCTCAAAATATAAACGGCTGCCTGATACAAATACTGAAATTTTTATGACTTCATATGATTAAAATACATGCATTGCAAAATGTAGCTTAGATTAGCATAGATGTCTGTTGCACAAGGCAGTGACTAAGCAGTACAGGCCACTTGATAATGTAGACCCTAAAAATGACCCTAAATCATGATTCAATTTTTGATGATACAGTTTGCGTTTTCAAGGTATTTATTTGTCAATTGTCTCATGTGGAGAATTCTGTGACATTCTCTTGATTCTCATTCTTATCTTGCTCTATCTTTCATGGTTTGTCACTGTAGCACAGTCTGTAAGTGATTGGTGAGGCTCTCTTCTTTTTGGCACTTCTGTTTTTACAACTTCCTCTCACAGTCATTGTGTCTTAAGCATGAACCAAGAAGTTCCTAGGCGGTGGATGTATTACTATCCAAAACTGTTCTCTCCAGCTGTACTTTCCTCAAAACTCCTGTCCTTCCACACCACATTGCTTTATAGAAAATCTGATTATGTAATAATTTCCATCCTGCATTACATATTCACTGTGGATCATGTCATTTTATATCTGTAATATTATTTCAAACCATTATTTTGATTTAATATTCTCTTTTTGAGATCATTATATTTCTGATGCAGTTCTATCTCCTATATTTTTCTTTCCTTCATAAAGAAATTGATTTAACCATTGCAATATGGAACTCAAAAATTATTGTTGACTCAGTACTTAATCATTTAATAAATAATATGACATTTGTATTTGTTGTCTTTTTTGATCTTCAGATTGTTTTTCATAACTACAAAAATTAATTTTGGTCAGAATTTTACTTAAACTCTGAAATTTACTTTCTAAAGAGGCATATTCATCCATCAGCATGACATCATTTTTTACCTTGACAGGTCTCTGAGGTTGAGCCATGAATATGGGTTGTCGAATACATTAAGTTTTTTTTTACTGCCAGAGATATTACCAGGAAAACCTTTTTCTCCCCTTCCAACACCTATTTGGGCCCAAACAAAGGACTGCCACAACTTTCACTCTCTCCTCCAATCAACACTTCCCATAGCCTCATTTATTCTCTTTTTCTTGTATCTATTACTCTTTTTCTCTATCTCTCTTTGTCTTGCATGGCCTTACCAAATCAAATGATTCCAATGCATGAGGAATCATATCCTACCTGGTGCTTCACTTGATTTGAATAATGCATTTTTTGTAACTTTATTCGTGTCTATTTTCAATTTCTTTCTCATGGTCAGCTCTTACTGTGCTTTCATTCATTTTACTCCTGATGAGATTACTGGTGATATTTTTATTTGTGCAGTTGAATAATATGTTATTATGAGCATATATTTTGTATTTGGTATTTTTTCTGTAATCAATATGAATTAATTAAAAAAATGCTTTAAACAAATATGCTGTTTGCCCGTGGTCATTACTGCTTGACCTGCTATAGCAATGCTTGTTTCTCTCTGGTTTGTGAGATAATTTTTCACCTGATATGAAATTTTATTCACTCTTCTGACTATGCATTGAAGCTGTATATTTTCCAAACAATGTAGACATTGAAAGATTGAGCAATGTGATGTTTTGCTTGCATGGGATTTCATCTTTGCTGATGGGACGTAACATAAATTCCTGTCTTTCACTCTTTTGCAGTTACAATAAATTGTGTCTTGTATGCAGTGCTTTTTTGTGATGCAGATGTGGATGGAGTAGTCTATCATGCATTATTAGAGTTTTACTTTAGGTGATTGCTAAAGAGTTTAACATATTGTGAAATGGTGCAGCCTAAACATTGTTGAGCTCACAAATCCATGGATTAAATATTTTTAATGATCCATAGTCGCTTCATTACTTTGAAAATATGCTCATATGATTAACACTTTTGAGCTGTAAGCTCTGCTTTGTAGATCACTACATTCTTTTTAATGACAAAGTTTTTGGAAATTTGATGAGAAAGTAGAAAATATAGTATTATGGGCTGGTGTTATTGCTTGTTCTACCTTCTATTTAAATCATTGTGATAAAGTAAAAAAATTGTTTTTGAATCAGCATCAATAGATAAAAATAATTTTCAAACATCAATTAACATCCCTACCTTGCATAATGTGTTTGCTTTTGGCTAGAATTATGCATGTATTGCTTTTCATAATTGAATGCTTTAAAGTAATTGGATTATAATCAAACCACTTATTCTGATCTTTCCTTTTCTTATAGATAAACTTGACAGTTCATTTTCAAGGTCTAGGAGCTCTAGTATGTCCAGTTTAGAAAACATTAGCTCAGAAGCTATACAGTGCCTAGTCTTTGCTGATTCCTACACAAAAAAATCAGGTATGTGCCATGCATAACTTAAAGATAAGGGTAAGAAAATGACTTATAATCTGGTAAAAAAGGGGCTGCTTATCAGTTGGGAATTCTCACTGCAATCCATTCCTGATTTATCACCAAGCCCAATATACTTTGAGAAATTGAAAGAGACATTAAAATTAGGTATACTTCATTTGCGTTAACCTGGCCGATGACAACTCGGGAGAGGGGGAATAAGTGGAGGAGATGGGGAACATCATAGGGGTATCTGCCCACCATACATCATGCGCAGTAAGCAATTTTGGTTCAGACTGGTTCTTTCCCCCTCCCTTTCCACCACGGGAAAACTGTTTGCACATGGCTCCCCTCTCAGTGAGCGCTGCTTCCCCTATTTTCTGAGTTGGACTAGGCCCACCTGCACAGTAAACTACTGAGTGTCAGCAGCCAAGTTATTGCGAATGAAGTATGTTTAAAGAAATTATAATTGTATTAATTCATTTCTGTAAAGTATTTATCACTTTGGTACTTGGTAAAAATTGACTGTACTTGCTTATGCTTAATACCTTATGCATCAAAGGTATTGAGGTATCAAGGAATCAAGAATCCCATTCCCCATCAAGATAGATGTTTGCACACTGACTATGCTTGATGAAATTTTGGAAATAGAAATCACAGCTGGTCCTCCACATACTTTTCAATGATTCAATCTACTTTTTTGTTTCCTCCATTATTGTAGTTCTTCACTATGCTTCTACCAATAACCACTCTGATAAAAAAATAAATTCTTCAACCAGTAAAGTTCCAGACTCAAACTTCTTCATTTTCATCACAGCATGCATTGATACCTGCAAATTGTGAATATGACATGGGGATTGGTGAGAACATAAACTATTTCCAAGTAAATAATTGTCTTGTTTCACATAAAGATGGAGAGAAGAGAATGGAATATGTAGAGTGCATAGGGTATTTAAGGTAGGAGGGGGAGGGATAAAAGGATCAGTCTATATCCTCCAGAATGTTGAAAATCTTGATAGCAGAAATTTGCACATATTATGGAATGCCACATAAATTAATAAAATATTAGTAGCACCCTCAAAATATTGACGTGTTTTCGTCATGTTACTTTCAGGTGATTTTAAAATCACTTGAAAGTGATGCAATTGGCTGAGGTGATGTAATTTTCGGGATGAGTTATTTGGATCATCCAAATGTATGTGTTAACATATGCATTTGGATGATCCAAATAGTGGTATAAATACCCATTTATTTTTCATCATATTTTAATGCCATACCTGCTTTAAGTTTTGGGAAAGTATTGCACCTACTGAGAAACATGAAAGTGTTATTTTTTCACTGATTATGATTATTGGAAGTTGCCTAGATAGCCTAATGCAAAAAAAAGGATTTATCGGTCATATATGTACCAGAGTTATTCTACAAGAGAAGGATTGTGTGGAGAAGAATGCAAATATCAAAATAAATTAAAAATCTAATGGGAAAACAAAGATAAGAGCACCTTCTTTTTCTTATCTGGTCATTATTCTTTTCAACACAAGAATACCTCGATGCAGATGTAGAAAATCTTTTCACTTGAATGTCTCATTTGTGTGTGTGTGGGAATGTATGTATATGGAAGGATGCAGGTTCAAAGAAGAAAAAATTTCTTGGACTGGAAATTGAACTACAAACCTTCAGCTTGCCAGGCCAATGTGGAGACCACTGTGTTACCCAGGAAATTGTAATTACTGCTGAAATTCACTGGGGTTTATACAATCGTATGTCAGATTACTTTTGCCCAGTGATAGTTCTTGGGATCTTATTCTTACACTATGAGAAAGATGGACAAAAACAAGAAGAGGGAAGGATAATAGGACAAACAGATATAAAGAGCAATAAAAAATAGGCACATTGTATTTTAAGGCATGCATAGTCCAAATATGTGCATGCCTGCATCCATGAAAATTACCCAATGGCAAAAATATATTCTTAAAGATATGCATATAAGAATATGAGAAGGGATATGTAATACATAAAAGGGCAAACACAAGGAAAGGAAGTTTATTATGGTTTGTAGATATCATTTATTAATACAAATTATTACTATCATTTGTTACCATTAAAACATGAATTCCTTAAATATGCGGGTGGCATTTAGTTTCATTTGTATGTATACTTAATAAACCCCTGTAAATTTTATTGCTGTGGTGTGTCTTTAGGAATTTCACTCTTGCTTAAGAGTAAAACCCTTTTACTGCCAGTGGGCCAATCTATTCGACAATAAACCCTATATTTTCAACATTGAATTAATTATGAAATTTATTTAAGATTGTGTAGGTACTTAAAACAATGTGAAATTAAGATTCTTACTAACTTCATTGAAATGGGCTTGGCAGTCTTTGCACAGTCTACCTGCAAGGGGCTGACAGCAAAAGGGCTCCTGGGGCATTAACCAGTTAGCAAAGATAACACCAAAGAACAATGGAATTTGTAAAAAATAATATTTGTCAAAATACTTGAATTTTTGGTGTTTGGAATTGATTATGATGAAATCCAGAGTGGCTGGGACTACGAAAGAACACTCGTACTATGAGATCCTTTGTTCAGATAGAATTAATGGTTGATCAGACATAGCTCTTCGACTTATGCAAGAGACTTATGTTAGACTTATGTCCAACCAGTCCATTAAAAACACTATTTATGAACCTTGAGCTTTAATAGGGGAGAATATGCCTGTATGTTCTCATTAATATAATTGTATTTTGTACTAGAATTGAAATTTCTTTTCTGTTGGTAATTTTTTTCACAGAACCTACAACATCACCCACTCTTTGGGTTGGCACAAGTTTGGGCTCAGTGTTGACCATTATGATCAACATTCCAGCACCTGGAGATCCACGGGTTACCCAGCCTGTCATAGTTTCTCCATGTGGTGAGTGCATTTGCATTAATGGTCCTTCCTGGTTTTAGCTTTTGGAATCGCCTGTCATGAGAATTTAGAATGCTAAATTACAACTAACCTTCAGCATTGGAAATTGTATTAGTTGTACAACTTGAAGTATTGTATTTCTCACTAAAATATGATAAATAAATAACTTTATATTGCTTATATGCTATACATGTATGCTTTGGCTAGTCATATATGTATAAGTAGTAAAGGAAACTAAATTATGCAACTTCAAAAGTGAATTACAGCAAAAGCTACTGGGTCTAGGGATATAGAAAATCCACAATTTTTAGGATGTATTTAAATGGATGAGTGAATGAAGTGGTGGGGTAATGGTATTCTGCCTATCTAGGCAATCCCTTCCAAAGGGTTACTATCTCGTTTAGAGTAGTGAAAGCAGGCCTGCAGTATTACTAGATGATGGTTTTTCTTGAAGAAAACTGGTGAACATGTGCCAAAACTTCCCAGTAGAGTTATGCAATTATTAGAAGTAATTCTGAATATAGGGTGGGTACTGGAAAGGCTGGTAGTCTTACATACCCTATCTTTCCTTGCTCATAAATGTCAAGTCAAAAGCTTTGGATGATGGAGGCATGATGGGAGCTGTAGATTATATCGGACTGACTCATCAAGAAATGAGTATGGCAGTCTTACATGGAGTATTGGTACCCACCTGGAATATGAGAGGTGTCCATGGAGAGGAGCAAGATGTGGTGATTGAAATGATTGCAAGATGAAGGGATGTCCTTTGCACATGTGGAACAAAGAACAGGGGGTGTGATTTTGTTGAAATTGATGGAAATGGTTTAGTACTGTGGTCAGGAGTTGACGTTAGTGTACATGGTAGTCAGGGTGTAGGCTTGACTCTGAATTTACATGCATAATAGTAGTGTAATATGAAAGTAACCCTAATGTGCTAGACAGTAAAAATGAATGTATGGAGATTGTAATAAGTGAAAATGAGGTTATAAGAACAGAGAGAATTTGGAAGAATGGAAAAGCTGCAGGCCTTGTGGGTATATTTAGCAAAATATTGAATTATGGGGCAAGTTACTTATTGCTTATCGGTGTAACACTTATGTTTGTAAACTTTAGTTTAACCTAATGATTGGAAGAATGCAATTATTTTACCTTTGTCTAACGAGAAAAGGAGTAAATTGAAGTTTAAAACTTAGGGAAGAATTAGTCTTTTGAGTATATCAAGGAAAGTTTTTATTCAAAGTGAATGGAAATTATCTTTAAACAAAATCTGGGGAGGGATGCATGAATGCTAGAGGTAAAGAGTATTTTGTTTGTTGATTTAGAGAAAGCATACAATAGCATGTGGAAGGTCCCCAGATAGAAAAAAGATTCAATTTTGGAGTCCCGGTCATCATTGGGGATGTTGTGGGAGACAGTCTGTGGGCCCTTCAAACTTTACAAAGTGGAAAGTCATCCCCATTGAGAGCTATTCCCTCAGAGGATACCTCAGGCCCTCCCTGTTGAGAATGGGTACACCATACATAACCTACTATTTTGTGCAATAACTGTATTTATAAAAAATAATGAAATTCTTCTGGTGAAAGGCAGCAGTTTCACCAGTAGGCACTGATGGCACAGATCAA
>LYUA01000271.1:35642-53357 GCA_002093875.1 Calopteryx splendens | reverse complement strand
GTGGAGCTTTTTTCCCGTGCCCATACGGGCACGCTAGGCGTTTAAAGGTTAAACCATGCTCATCAGTCCATGGCTTTCTCACCTCATAATACATATCAATTATTTTATTTTTTTAATTCAGTGCAGTGACCTATTATTTTATCCTTAATTAAAACAAAAAGTTACCTCCTCCTACACCAACTCAAAAGAGATCTACCTGAAATGAGGTGGGGTGAAAATAAAAAAAGTAAAATGTATGAATATATGCTTGCATACAGTTGCACAGTTGAACAGTTTGAGATACTCATATATCCTTAAAATGATGCTGTCTTGTGGAAATTTCAATGGGCAAGAATATTATGTTGAATATTTGTCTTTTAGACTATATTAAAATTGAGATTAAATGCCTTATTTTGCATTAATTATCTTAAATTATGTTAATAAAGACTAATTCCAATATTATTTGTCATTTCACCAAGAATGGTTTTTTTTCATCAATGGAATTTTAAAGACCTATGTAGTGACTACATGGAATTTTATCACTTCTAATTTAAAGATATATTTTAAATTGTTTATTATAATTAAATTATTATATAGAAATCCAACCCCTATAACAGAATTTCACAATAGTTTTTCCCAGTAGCTCAATAAAGTTTGCCTGCATTTAACAGCAGTGCCTCTTATACCATTCCTTGGCTTTTTCTTATGATTGCCTTTCCAATAGGGACAATGAAAACTGAAATACCTACTTTTAAAATGTAAGAAACCAGCATAAAAAGATATGACTTGTGCATACATAAGTTGAATAATTCCACATTAACTTTTTTTTACTTAAATCAGTTTAAACTTAATATTCATCATATAAATACAAAATTTCCTTACATATAATTAATTCTCTCAACATCAACTTTTAAAAATCAAGTTTGCAGTCCTCAACCTCAAAGTGACCTCAACAAATTAACACCTGTTAAAATTGAATTCTTCCAATTGAAGCATTTTGGTCATGACAATTTTTTATTTATCACAATGTTCTAGAATGCAGTCTGATATGTGGAATTCACTTTAATATTGCATTCATGTAATCAAAAACACTCTGCATACACGCATTGCTTCTTTCCTAACATTTTGCAAAATATTTTCAAAGGTGCACATAGAGGTAAAATGCCCCAGTCCATTTGTAATTTTTCATTAGCACTCTAATATTAATGCAATTTGGCAGTAAATTCATAAAACATTAATTAATTTTAACTCAATAATTTTTGTTGATTTTCAGCTGATTAACAATTTACTCTTAGGATTTCCTTAGTTGGTTGATGTTTATCCTTAAAATGTAACTCATATTTACTTCTAAATTCTGATGGTACATTTCTCTCCTGTCAATTTCACTCCCTTTATAGATGTATGCAGTTCTAATATCTTTGATAATGTGCTTTCTCTTTCTTTTAGCTGAGAGATTTTTGTGGGGAGTATTTTACCAGATCAAAACCTTATTTGAGAGTCGTTCTATATTTTCTATCACTCCTATGTACACTTTAAACTTATGTCCATTCATTTTTAAAATGTAAGGAAAATTTATTTTCGTTGATCATTTGCAGGAATCAATTTCAATTATGAAGTATGGAAATTAATTATTGTGGTATTAGTGAATATAAAACATTGAATACACCAACAAGACAACATATTTAATCATATACAAACTCCACAAAAATCATTCAGAGTAAAACGTAATTTTTGTAATTACATACTTTTTCAAAGTTCATGTATTGTTCAACAAGTGTCTCATATTATGTGTGGTTATTATTTGGTGTTTTTCTTTAAATGATGTTGCACATTCATGATGTTTTAGGCATTATTGTAATTATCTTTGTTAAAACAGTTCTCAATAATAATTTAAATAGATGTAAGTTAACTGTCATAGATTAAATTCAGGCTTTGTAAGTCAGCCAGATGGATGTAATAGCTGGGAAATTGCTCATTTTATTTCATAGATATAACTTGTCAGCTTCAATAGGTATACATTTTGGAGATGTTTTTACATATATGATGTGGATAACTGTAGTCATAAAGAATACTTAATTAATTGTAATACTCAGCTTTTGCATGAAACAGATAGGAATGAAAAATTGAAGTTTTTTGTTTTATTTATTTTTGATATCTTAGTTCAACCTTGCTAAAGACAAATTACCTCATTTTGGTTCCCGGAATGGCAACTGGTGCTGAAAATGGATTGTGAAATTTTTGTCATAGCTTTATTATTCAAAGAGCATAATTTCCCATCTATATATTTTTCAAATCATGATTGCACCATCATGGCTTTAATCAATGAAGCTTCCAGCCAAATAGCTATTGATGTCTGACAAGCGCACGAGATGGTTGCAGCTATGCAATGCCTAAAATAATCTTTTTCTTGCTTAATACCCACCAACCTCTGTGCTTGTCCCCGCAACCATGTTTAATCTTGTCATTGCATCCTTTCCTTAAAGGCAGACTTGCTTTTTGGAGTGCATCATATTTTTTCATAGATCACCCATTCCTTTAAATTATGTGACTGTGACAAGTAAACTGTTTATAAAACTTTAAAAATCACATTTATGCATTACATATCTGTACTTCAAAATGTGCTTATGACTAATTTTTAATTCTTCTTTAATAACTCAATATTGAAAATTCTGGAGCCCCTTCTGTATGCTCATACCTTCTGAACACGAGTCAAATTCATTTGTTTACACATTGTGCCCCTCATAAATCAATCGATCACTATAACAGAAGGGTATACAATTGTTATATTTGGATTGGATAAAATTCTTGTTCATGCAATGATTATCACATGTTAAATTTCAATCAAGAGACTGTCACATAAAAACTATAACCTATAAAACTTTTTTTTATGCTCTGTATTGAAATTATGTTCTGAGATATTTTTATTATTTGACCTCTAAAGTTTTTCCTGTTTGGGCTTGGGGTACATTTCTTGAAAACAGGATAGCACGGACATTTTGCTTCAGCAATCGTGGCCATGGTCTTTATATCTGCTCTCCTTCAGAAGTTCAACAGTTCACAGTTTCTTCAGAGTTTTGGTAAGTTTTTATAATAATTAGGGCCTATATGTCAGACTTGGGAAAGTTAACCAAATAACTGATTAAAGCTTAGCTTAATGAAGGAAAAAATAATTAAGTTAAAAGTTACATTTGTGTACGACTGATTAAAATTAAGTAAGTTGAAAAAAATTGGTTAAAAGTTTCAAGTTCTATGTGTCTACTGATAATTCTAAAGTAGGAATGAGATTTCAAATACTAGAAGTTACATTCACTTTTTCTACATAAAGTTAATATTAATACATAAATTTAGAACAAACTGGCATATTTGTTGTTGAGGTACTAATTAATCATTGATAAATTAGCCTAAAGGTATGTTTCTTTCTAATTTTGAGCAAGTTATGCAATTTTAGTTCAAAGAAAGGAGTCACAGGAATAATCAAAATGTGATGTTTATGAAAAAAGATATTTATTAAATTTCAATGTTTTCATCAGATATTTTCCCTTTAATCTTGCAAGATTAAGCCCCCACAGCCAAACACTCTCATTACTGTATTTAATTTTATATAGGCTTTGATGTTCTTGGCCACGTGGATGGACTACCTTGTTGAATTTAAGTACACTTCATCATCCCCGTGGGTGGAATACAAATCCTTTTCAAGGATAAGAAGTCATTGTTGCTATATTCTTTGGACATTCCCCTTCCACTGTAGGGGAAAGACGCCTTGCAGCCTCAGTCATAACAGTATCCTGCAGTTTTTCCCGAGTTTCTCTTTTTGCTATCATATGCTACCCAAGTTTGAATATTTTCACCTGTTTCCTTGAACCGTGAAATTTGTTAACATAATAATATTGATAATTTTTTGTTTAACATTAAACAATTGGTGCAATATTCATCATCAATGATTACAAGGGATTAAAATAGAAGATCTGAAACATCACAATCAAAAATCCTTAAAATAATTGAAGGCTTTCGGGAGAAGCCAAGATTTTATACATCCCTTCAATCTCATCATACAGTTTTCACCATATGAGGTAGTTGATTCAATAATTTTGATTTGAGTGAAACAAAACTAGATATAGGTAAGAAACTGCAAGCAATACTATAATAGTAACTTTAACAGAGTCACCCACTGCTGTGCATACATATGGAAAAAATTCACAATATAAAGATCATTCGCTTGAACTAGGACTCAATGCCAGATCCCTTGATTTCTGGCAATGTCAAACACCTAAGCGTTTAAACATTGCTTTAACCTCATGGATTGTGGCATTATCCACACAATGAGGATTACTATGTGACATGCTATGTATGGTAATTCGTAAGAACATCTTCTTCCTTTAAGCATCTCAGAAATTCATAGTATTAAAGCACTTAGCAAGAAATTGAAGGATCCAGGTTCAAATCCCAGTTCAGGCAAATGATTTTTACTCTGTGAACTAAAAAAAGATTTAGTTTATCTTGAGTGTGGCACTTCCAAGTCATTTTTCAGTCTAATATTCTATGATTGCACATCTGATCTGATGGTGAAGATTTCCAAGTTACTTTTTGCAAAACATAGAAATTTCAATGTATACAAACTATTTACTGTTAATATTAGTAATTCAATGAAAAATGGGCTACAGGGCTCCTTAATTATATGGAGTATCTGATATAGTTTTGATCCAAGTCACTTCACAGCTTTTCAAAATAGCATATTTATCAATTTGAAAAAAATGAACTCCATTGATCAGCCAATGTAACAGAAAGGAAAAGCAAAAAGATAAATATAGTGAGTGATTTTTTATCTGATTGGGGAAGCTGATAAATAAGAAACATTTTAATAATGGTTTGATTTTGAGACTTTCATGTAAGAATTTATGCCTACATTAAAATTTAACTCATTAGATATTCTTTTCATGGTCCCAATATTCACATATAAGGGCCATAAAATGGTTTGTCATGACAGATGAATTTTCCACCTTTTACATGCTACTTTTACCATTCAGTTTCAAGATTAAAGCAAGCACATACATTCTTATATCTGCCAAATTTTCAGGCCATCTCTGACGAAACAAAAGCCTTAGGCCAAGGCTTTTCAAAGCTTTACACCTTTATTTCATGTAATATTATCACAGTCAGAGAATGAATATGCATATATCTTATTCATTTTTTGAGTTGATAGCATTGTAGCCTAGTTTGTGACTAGGTACTATGTACTCACTTCAGATACCGACCAGGAGGTCTTATCAAATTCAAATCTGTGCATTTCCTCTGGAAACCCCTGGTTAATCCAAGCTGTTTGATTTTTTGGGAAATGGAATATTTTGGTAAACCATGGGCAGCACCTGGGAAGTAACTAACCCCCCGTATCCTAAATATGTGGGTTTGGGATGCCATAGTGCAGACTCCACACTCAACTATGGAAACTGACAAAAAGCTTTTTGACAATGGCATAATAGAGAATTGATCAGTTCAATTTATCCATTCTGAATTTTCAAATTAGCAATGAAATTATAAACACAACTTATTCAACATTTCTTTTTATTTTAATAGTGCAAGCATGCCTGAGATGGTTGCTGAGCTGTTCATGACTGAAGAAATGCCAGAAGCGCCAAAAGAAAGTTTCTTTAAAGGGCTGTTCGGTGGAGGAATCAGAACCCTTGATAGGGAAGAATTATGTAAGTTAAATTTTCATAAAAATCATGCTCTCTCATAATCTCATAATCCTAAAGTACTATCTCATAACTCACCTTAACTTATTGGCAGGAATGAAATTATTCCAATTTTATTATTTCAAATATTATGGATGGGCCTTTAAATCCCATTCTAACATGAGAAAGTAGTTAATCCTAAAGTACAATTGAAGTACACTTTACCTATAATAGTATTAAGGAAAATGCCAAAAAAATTTACACAACTGCAAACAACCAGCATATGTCATGCCTTGTTGGTATTACTATACAACTTCATATGGTATTATGAAATGCTGACAGCCTAGACAGCTCCAGATTTTTTTACAAATTGTAAATATGTCATCAATTTATAAATTGTAGAGATTCTTGCAGTGCATTTGTCTGGATTTTGAATTACATCATATTCACAGTGTAATGTGGTCATAATTATGTAGCAAAATTTTTGTCAATGTCCTGCCCATTTCAAAACTACCCTGTGATTGTAGAATTTACATGCATTTTAGAACTAAATAAAGCCGAGATGAACACAGAAGAATATGTCAGTAAATATAAGGAGAATTTTTTTGCTAAGCATTAATCATCATTACTCATACTAGCACAATTTGATGGAATTAGCAGTTAAGAGTTATAAAGATTTTAACTTTTGCTCTTAGTTATTTTATAAACTAGTCATGTTTCTTGGAGTCTACTGTACTAACATTGAAAAAATCTGAAAATCTCACCCTTCCTCCTCACCACCTCAAATACTCAACTCACCACCTCAAATACTCAAAGAAGAAATGAGAAAATATTCTCTCTCAAAAGAGATCATGATAAGAATATGAGCAAATATGATTCATTGCCCTGAGAGCAGGTTTGCTAGAGAGTGAAAGTTAGAACTTTATAATCTTAAACAGAAGCTAGGGTGCATATTCTGCACATGACCTTATGCTGTGATCCTTGGCTCAGGAGGCAGAAGAGTAAGGGCCAGAAGAATTGCTCATTTTCCTGGGTACCTTCATAGGGGCTGTCCATAAATTATGGTACACCTTTTTGGCTAATTTTTGACCACCACATAACACATCAGAGCAATTCTTGATCATTCCCCCTTCCCACAAACTCCACTCTTGTTATGCTTCCTTTGAACTCCCTTGAAGTGCATCCAAGCTTTTGCAGCTGTCATAACTCACCAATTTCCATAGCACAACAGGTATCTTCTTCTTTAGTCAACAATCTGTAGATTGACTTTCAGCAGTTTTTTTTTCTTATCCGCTTCTCCCAATCTGCTGCCAATCTCTTCAACTTCAAGTATAAGATGGCTGCAAAATAAACTGCTACTCTTGAATAACTTTTTCCAAACTTTATTGCATGTACATAGTTGGTGAGGCCAGTGGAAGGGCATCACGGAGTGTTGCCAGGCACATACCAGGACCCTGTGCCACTAGTGTATCAGGAACAAATCCATCCTCATCAACTCCTCCCAGTTCTTCCTCAGGAGCCTCATCATCAATTGAAGGGAGGAATCCCTCCTCTCCAAGCACTGCACCTAGCCAGATAGATCAGTTGAACGCAAGGGCAGGGAGTGTGAGTGGAGAAGTATGGAGAGCCCATCAAGCAGTTGTCGAGAGAGGGGAGAAACTGGGCCTCTTGGAGGAAAGATCCCAGAGGGTGATGAATGAGGCTGAGAATTTCTCCCACTCGGCTCACCAGGTGATGCTCAAATATAAGGACAAGAAGTGGTACCAGCTGTGAGAGGGGAAAAAAGGTGTTTGGAGCCATTGTGTCATAATCTTTCTTTAGGGGGACAGCACAAGGTCTATTATGTAGGCTTTTTTAAATAACCTGGGTGTGCTGGATGGAAAAAAGTATTTCATAGTTCTAGGAGTTGAGGAAGAGGATGTGCTATTTTGAATTTCCACAAACAGAACTGGACTGGTTCTTGTAGTAGTACCATGTGGGTTCTGAAGCTTTAATGCTCTTCCTTTAGCTGGAAAAAAATCCCAGGGGACTGTGATGTTTGCACAGGTAATTGGGTGAAAGAAGAGAAAAAAATTTTTGGCTGAGGATATGGCCTATGAAAGCGTTAATTATTTTTTTTATTGGAGTGGTAAAGCACATCCAAAGGTAATGCAGTTGAAATGGTCTGTGGATTGTGTATTATCTTGCAGGCTCTGCAATGGAATAGGTTGTGGTTTATAGAGCAAAGAAAACATTAGTGAGATAGCAACTTTTCTGACCTGGAAATCTGTTCCAATATGATTGTGTCCTTGACTATATTGCTGAGAGTTGATCAAGAAAGCATCATAAAGGGCCAGTTATTCAACGTGTTATGCAGGAAAATAGACTTCAGATCACTCCTGCAGTTAATGTTTCACAAACTCTTGAGGCTGTATGTGATTCCCATCCACTGGTAGAAAATGCTTGCATGAGAGGTCCCTTATCATTCTTACTTTCTCTCTCGCAAACGTAACACTTGAAATAATTGTGGAATTATTTCTGAATATCATGCTTTATTCTGATTTTAAAAGTGTTACTTTTATGCTATTCATTTTGCTAAGGAAGTTATTCCTATCTCAGGTTTATTTTGCAGGTGAAGAGATCTATTAATTCTTTAGTGAGGTTTCCAAAATATCATGATGTATCTACCTCCCAGTCATGCAAAAAATCTTCTTCCAAGTTGTTATTTTGCACTGGTAGCTGGTACAGTTACCCTTATTGATCTGATTATTTGACTGAATGACTTTTACACTAAAGTGATGTGCTGTATTTCTGACACAATACCAAAGTCTTGATTTATAATGCTTATATTTCAAAGTTATTGTAATCTCATTAAGTTCTGTTGTTGGATATTCAGTTACAAATGCTTTGTTGATTCAGTACCAGCTTATTATGTATTCAAATAAGAATACTATTATCATTTTGTCATTGTCAATGTTAAGAATTAACTGATGCTCAGAAATGCCAAATGATAATTATAAAATGTTTTAGTTTAGCATTTTTTATTGATTGATTAGTACATATTTGGCTGTTTTAAACTATGGGGGAAGTGATCCAAATATTTGCACAAATGAACAGTGGGCATTTATAGCAATGTTTATGCATTTTTAGCATTGTGGCTTCATTTGTTAATTGATTTTAATAATAGTACTGAGAATGAAATGTAGTAGTTATATTTGTAACAGCATGCCTATTTCAATTTTGCTTGTATACCTTAAGAAAAATGGTTGGAAATGTTTTGGTAGTACTGAAACAAAAAGAGCACAATTCTCAATAATTAAATTTTTCCTATCATAATAACAAATGAAAATTGCTGGAGCTTATAAGCCAATTGGCAAGCTAATGAGCATGTACTAAAAGGCTATCTGCTGGAGCAAATAGTATTGGGCTCTTCCAGTTACCAAGTGGATGTTTGCTCTGCATTATTTTTATGATCACTAATAGCCAATCATTTGATTGAGCTACTTAGAGCAAAATTATCCAGTTTGGTAGAGCTGTATACAAGCTTTCCTATGTATACTTGCTCAGTGCATACAAGTTTCACACACACGGGTGGTGTTTGAGCTTCATTGATTCTTGAGTTGGGCATCAATAGTTTTACCCATACGGTCTTCTTTGGACATTAGACTAAAAGGGATTGGGATCATGATTATTCATGACTAGGTGGTATAACCTTCGATCTTGAAAATACTACTCACTGAGAAAGTGATTTGGGCTGTTTGTTACATCATTCAGTCTTTTGAATAGGAGAATATAAACTTATATGCAATAGTAATTAATATAGTTGATCCCAACCTCTAAAGTATTATGAAAAGCAAGTATGCTGTGATTGGTTTCGCACTGGTCGTGCACCGTTGTGCGCATCATTGTAGGAAGTGAGGAAAGCATAGTTGCAGTTGGCATGGACTAAAAACACATTTGTGTGGCAAATAATTTGTTAGCAAAAATACTTCCGTATCTATTTTATATGCCTGTTGTCGTGTTGTCTTCATTGAGTTTTTGTTTACTGTGTGGATGTTTTCATCCTGATCCGAACTTAAATCACTATTGAGAAGTTAATAATTTCTCTGAAGTGGCAGTGAACTGTGAGAATGAGTGTGTTAGAGTACATGTGAAATTTTTAATTATTTTACTGAAAATTGATTAAATTATTATCATAAAAAGTTCTGACACAGAACATGGTTTATCTAACTATGCCACACTGAGGTATTGAAAGGTTGGCTATGTGATTAAATTTAGATTATCATGTTCTGCTGGTGTGAGTTACCTGGTCTAAAATAAGAAAGAAACTAAAATAAAAAAGCATGCCACATAATTGGTAAACTGTTGTGAAGGCATGGCCTCATCTGTTTGCTGGAAAGACCAGTCGGTGCTACATAAATATAATATATATATGTATATATATATATATGACTCAGTTGTAATTATTAAGTACTAATGCCATATAATGTGTTTGTTGAAATGTTTAAAAATTTATTATAACCATTGTTAAGTACTTATAGACATTTTAACTTATAAATTAATATGAGGAACTACACGAATTCACCACAACACTAGCAAATCAG
Source organism: Calopteryx splendens (assembly GCA_002093875.1). Lineage (NCBI taxonomy): Eukaryota > Metazoa > Arthropoda > Insecta > Odonata > Calopterygidae > Calopteryx > Calopteryx splendens. Next base: position 43,126 of record LYUA01000271.1, on the reverse strand, counting down.
AATTGTATGAGTCACATGTTAAAAGTTTTAGAGTGAGTTTCAATTTTTTTAAATCAATGGCAATTATTAAATGAAAAAGACCAACCTTGAACAAAGATGGTAAAGGCAGATATCTTTATAATAAAATTACTTTGCAGGATGAGATATGATGATGAACATTTCATAGTTGAAGATAATATGGTAAGCCTCAAAATAAAAGAAAATATAAGAGCTGTCTTTTGCCATGGAAGGTTTTTACTCAAATTTTGTTCTCTACCAGTACAAATGATGCCATTGTTTGTGAAACTCAAATAAATCATTGCATTCCATAAATTTTAGATTTCCATTTCTTTGAAATTATATTATTTATTAACATAGTAGGTCTGGAGCCTCTTGACATTCCAACTACTCTGAAGTTAATTAGTTTCATGAATTATTTTTTAAGGTTATGATTAGCTTATGTGCTGGTTATATTCCTGCACCTGTACAGTAACTTTGGTTGCGAGTTTTGGTCAGTCTGTTGATATTCAAATCATTGAGCTAGTCAATCTGATTTTTGCTTTCTTCCTGAAAAAATGCTTCCTTGCTCTGTATTTGTTGAAAATATATGTGCATGACTGTAGTTAACTTGGAACTGATGGAGTAAGTATGTTATTGTCTCTTGTAATTTTTTTATCATTTTTATACTGATAATTTTGTGAAAGAATCATAATTTTATTATTACAGCCTAAGTAAAAAACACTTATGTCATTGGTTGGTTATTTATATTCTTCATAGCAGCACGTCAGAGTGGCCATTCTTCCAAAAAACAAATCCTTTCAAGCATGTCAAAAATTCTAAAACAGGCCTCCTAAAATTGTATTTTATTTAGCAAAATATTTGAACTGAGAATGGAATGCTTGTAATTCCATTAATACTTAGGTTTGATAGAAATAACCCATGAAAAATGGGAATATGACCATTTTTGCCTGACATATTTGCATGGAAGCAAGCTTTTTCAAGACTGCCTTTAAATAAAGGGAACAAGAGGAGGGCATTTGTTTTAAGAAAAGATTTATGAAATTTACAAAGGAATAAGTAAACAAATAAAAAGAAAATTAGCTTTAGTATTTGCTCGTTCCCTGTGAGCTCTTTTATTGAAAGTATTGCATTTCCTCTGAACTGCTAGTTAGAAAATCTCAGTATTTCCCTTGGAAAGTGACGGCCAATATATAAGTAAATTAAAGGATTTATAAATACTAACCGTTGCCACTTGGGACGACCTGCTTACAAGTTTTACTTTGGCTAAGAGTTCAGTCATGTTCCATTTCACTTAGGTACCAAAATTAGGGTGTTATAAAGAATTTCTCAGTTTTTCATCTGGGATGAATAATATTTAGAAAATAATATCATAATAAAGATATGCCATGTTTGCTTTTAATTTATCATTGAAGCTAGTAATTACTTTCCTTGTTATCACTTTCTTACCATTTTTTATTTAGTCTGTTTTTATTTGTTGTTGACATTTTTATATGAAATTTGTCATTTAAGCCACCAAAGTAGCATGAACGTTTAATGAATATTCTTAATCAAGACTAAAAAACAAGGCCTCATTAAGCTGTTTCTTCATCAAACTTTTTTTATATATGTATCAAAAATCCACTGAAAAAGATACTGAAGCTTATTAGAATTCCAGTTAAGTAACGTATCATTATAAATAATGGGTAAAAATATTATAATGATCTCGTCATGTTGGAGGTCACTTGATCAGGGATCTATTGCATTTCATTTTTTATCTGAGTAAGTACTTTTACTTCTATTTTTCATCATGAATCATTCTATTTACTATTACCTTTAATTTTGTGAGTAGTATTTATATATGGGTGTTTGTGCCTGTTGATTCGTGTATGATTCTTGCAGCACAATGAAGAGTTTACGTACTGTCCTAGGTACAGTGAGGTCTATCTTCCAAATTGTATGATATTGTAGGTCAGTTTTATCAGCTGAATATCTATATCATCCCCACTTGCTGTATAGTATACAATGAGATTAGAAGTGTAAAGAGAATTGTGTTTGTAAATGGAAAAGATATTTATTAATTGTGAAGATGAACCTTAAAAAGTTGATGTTAAAATGGAATGTATGAAAAAATACTTGATTGGGCCAGTGTATATTAACCATGTATCTCAGGATGAAACAGAATATTGTAAAAGATATATATCAAGATATCTTGGTGCATATTATGTGATAGTATAAAAATTATTTTGTTGCTTTTCAATGACTAGCTCTAAATTGATCACTAGAAATGATATCGTAGCTGTACTGTAGTAGTGGCCCAATCAATTCTTGGCATAAGAGAGCTAGTTGTAGTATATCTGAACACTGTACTGCTCTAGCAAAATGAGGACACTTCCAAGATAAGACCTGATTGAAAGATTATTAGTGGTTTAGTTCCATGAGGCTTAAAAATAATATTCTATAACATAGATTCTACCAGAATTGTTTGTGGTTATGTAAGTTGTGTCACTGTAATTTTCATTAAAGTGGTTTTAAGACAATAGAAAGTTATATTTTGAGACCCAATGTGAAATCTTAATATACTCTATCCTTGAAAATTTGTATGTTAACTTGATTACCTCTACTAAAAAAAATAAAACAATGGAATTAATCCTTTGTCATGACCTTATGGAGTTGTGTTGCACCCAATTTTGTATACACAGTTTTTATTTTTGAAGTCATAATTTTGTGCATATGGATTAATTTGTTTTGATAATATGTTGTCATGAATGAATAGTTAACATTGTTTCTGATAAATTAATAAAAACGTTTATTAAAAAGTTAATTTTAGCAGAAGTATCTAGTATTAGTTCAAATAATATAATGAGTCTGCATCTTAATAATATAAAAGGAATGGAACCTAAATATATGAAATTCTTTGGTACTATTAATTCTGAAACAGCAAAAAATCATATTATTAAAAAAATCAATTTCACACAGTTTAGTTTTAGACAATTAATTAAATATTGTGCATACCTACTTATTTTATTTGTGTGGTATTTATTCATAGCTTTATCTTCTATAAGGAGTATGAAATCCAGATAACTCTACAGTGCCACAAATTTTCAAGCAATTGTAGTTACAGGCTTACAGCCAGGAGGATTTTGTATTTCTTTTTGCCTATTTCTGAGGATAATCTTTTAAAATTATCCAACCATTTAAAACAAATCTGGCAGGTTGTTTCAACTGTAATTTTCTTCCGACAAGGAACCTTGGCATGCATTATTGATTTCATCATCTGTTTCATGTTTTACTCCATTTAGCAAATCGAGTTGGCTAAGTTATTTGAGTTTGCTGATATACTTCTATGTTCACCAAATATTGCCTGTTAGGTTTACATATATTCTGTGTGTGTCATATGTATATTTTAGGTGAAAAATGTCAAGATTTTACAGCTATGGCTGTACTTGTAGCCCAGCTAGATGAATGGTTGAAATCCATATATATTATCACCATTCACCTATTGAGCAAAATTTCATTAATTCCATCTAGCAATAACTGATCCTTTAAAAAAAACCTCAAACAAAGTATTTTCAGATACTGCATTAATTATTTTTATCGAAAATTTCTGCCATGAAGTTTCCTGAAGTTGAAGGTCTTAAAACATTTGGTAGCACAACAATGGTTTATTTGATTTTTTTAGCTGATGCAAACTTTACATTAGTTCAAATTTTCTGTTTTTGGTTTTGTTTTTGGTTTGGTTTTTGGTTTTGGTTTCAAATTTTGGTTTTTTGATTTAATATTGGATGGAGTTTAGTGTTAGAGTCTTCAGTGGAAATGGACATTAGTCAAGTGTAGAGTCGCTTCAAAGTTTATTCTACTGGGGACAACACTAGAGACTATTGTCACATATGTATTGTTTACTACAAATGATTGTACACCAGTTTCTGCCTCATCATGACAGGTCCCAATGGGAGCTCTTTATTATACCATCTTGCAACAGGCCAGAGCAAAATGCTGTGCAACCTACCCATCTATATGTTAATCAGGATACAATAAACATGATATGAAATTTGAAATAAGCATGAACAATCTCTTCAGTGTACATTTGCAAAGTCTTTACTCGGCAGTACATGGAAAAGAAAAGTACAACATGAAAATGATCTTTTCTGTTGAATTTCCTGAACAAAACTGTTCACTGAGCGATAAAGAATCATTTTTGTACCATTTTTACAAATAGCAAAAACTGTAATAGTGGACAAGTGCAGTGAGTTTTCTCTTGTGGTCCACAATCCTTCCCCTCTGAGCATTTGTAGGTAATAAAAACGTGACCTGATGTATCAAACTTTTAAAATCATTATTCATAGAGAAAAAATGAATAGAGTACTGTCATTTAAAATTTAACACTTCAACAGCTTCTTTGCTATTGTTACCAGGCACCCAATGTTGGCCATTCCTAACTCTGGGTTGCAACTTCTCTTTAAAGCATTAGCTTTCGCATTTAGCTCATGACCCACCCACCAGTTTTGGTCGTATAAAATGTGGCTTTCACTTCCCAACGTGCACTTCCAAAATTTTCAATTGTGACAGTTAAAATCAAGACTGGAGATAATGAAGATGGGCGTAGTAGAAATTACAATGTACCAATACACTTAATCCCTCACCAAATGTTAATTTTACTTGAAATTATGGAAAGGTTTTCAAGAGGTTGTTGCATATGTATAGTCAATGTTAACTATTCTATGAAGAAATCATGTAGTTTCTGAAATGATAAAAAAATAACTATTCATGAAGGAATAAGAGAAAATTTTGAACAGCTTTAAAGAGTGAAATATGGTCTTGATAACATAAATGTAGATTTTAATGTCAGTGGTGTCTAAAAGTTTTGCATTAGACTTTGTTAGTAATTTCTTTGAAATAATGTAATCAGCTCTTGCACTATTCCTTTTTCTTTATCATTCAGAACAATATTAATGATTCAACTACATTAAAAATATTCTAGAGTGAGTATTTTGATTTTTCAGAGTTATTATATATATTTCAAGAATGTAGATAATCCCATCTCATTAATACCAAGATAATCATGTAGGTATCTAATTGTGGCCCAATGGCAATTACCGCAATCCAGAATTACATGTGAGTATGATTTATCATAGCATAATGACAATTATATAAGAATTTTTTCATATTGCTTGAATTGTTTTGTATTGCTATAATTATTATGCAGGCATAATTTACATTCAGTAGTCATCCTAAGCATCACTCAAAGTTTTATTTTATAATGGATCTTGCATAGTAACTTGGTGGTATCATATGGGAAAATCCTGAATTTTTATGTTACCCCTGTATTTATTAATTTTGGTATAAGTAAATGCAAAGTTTTGTATTACTGTTAGTAGCTTTCCAGCATATATATTTATTGTTTCATAAGGTAAAATCTAGTTATGTAAAAAAATTCTGAATTGAACATTTAAATCTTCCGAAATGGGATACCATTGTTTTCATATTTCCAATGCTATACCATGAAAGTTATTCCATTATTTCACAGTTTTTATTGAGAAGCTAGTTGAAAATTGTGTGCATAAGTGTTCCTCTAATAAAAACAAAATATTGGTGGTATAAATGGATGTTATTCTGTTTAAGTACACTTCCAATTTCTCTTGTTTATGCAACTCTCCCATTTTTAGCACATCATAAGAGAGTGTTCTAGATATTTTAGGTAATTTTATATAGATAACTACATAAATATGGACCATGAAGATTTCCATGCCTGGTAAGTTAATCGAATTACAGATATAAAAGTTAATGCAAGTTGAACAATGTCCTTTTTAAGATGCCAACATTTCGAGTTTCGAGCCAGTAATTTGAGTTGAAAGAGTGTGAAAAGTGTTGTGAGTTCATGTTTCTGATGACAAAGTTATTAAAGTAAACCATTAAATTGTTTCTTCCTATTTTAAAGTGGTCATAATCACATTTTGTTTATGATTTTTTTATATTAATGGTAATGTAATGGTTAGAGTAGGTTTCCAATGGGCATCATCACTATATTACTAACGCAACATTAAAGTCACAACAACCCCTTCTTCAATTCCACATACTTTCTGCCACCCTTTATTCCATCCTTTTCCTCCCTCTGCCTTGCTTACCCAGCATTCTCCCCTCTATCATTGTCGTCAACAATGCATTGGCACTCAGTACCTGCATCCACTTTTCCTGTGTTCCTTGAATTTCCCCCAATAGTCTTCTCATTTTGTTAGTTACAAAGAGAAAAAAGATTGAATGAAGAATGTTGTAAAAAAATTTGAATGACAGAAGTAGAAAAAATGAAGGATAATTTTGGAGGAAATAAGCTGTTTTGGAAATGGGTAAAAAGGGAAAGCAGGGAGGGTAGAGTAGCAAATACATTAATGAATAAAAGTAATTATATTGGATGAATGCAGGGTTGAAGACTGATTGAGGGATAATTTTGAAGATTTATTTATTAGTGGTGTGGAGTGAGAGTCAATTTCATTAGATGTAGAAAAAGGATGCAGAAAAGTTTTTGCATGTCTAGATGGTATATTTAGTGTAATTTTGAAGTGAAAGAGGCAGATAAATACCTATTACCTCACTTGTCTGTGAAAATGTTTTAGCCTTTTCTTAAAGTATTAGTTGTACCAACTGATTTTAAGAATACTGTCAGTCGTTGACTTAAGACCACGTTCGGTTCCGATAGTTTGGATGGAAGTCAGATATTCATAATTTTTTGGTAGATTTTGATAGAAACTTTCTCTATATGCCATCTTGTTTCAATCTGGGAGGTGTTATAATATTTTCTTTTCGTCATTTCTCAGGATATTGTATAAATATTCAACCATTTCGTAATTAACTATTATACGTTATCCAACTGTGTGGCACCATTCTCGCTGCACTACCAAATGCTTGGTAATAAGTCAAACCGTCGAATAGCTTGTGAGTCGACAACTGACTGCAATAATGAACTCAATTTTGTATAACAGGAAAGGGGAATAAGATGGAATGTAAACATTATAGAGCAATTAGTTTTCATGCAATGGGGAAATGAGTTGATTGAAAGTGTGCTAATGGAAGGTAAATATTGGTCAAAGTCTGGGGACTGTAATGTGCTTTCATACCTGGTAGAAAGTGTATCAATTAGGTATCTGTTTCAACTTCAGTAGTTACCTACTTGATAAATACATGTATGAGCAAAAGAATATTTATTGAGAATTTGTTGATTTGGAGAAGGCCTACAAAAGAGTAAATAGAGGAAAGTTTTGAGAGAATATGGAGTGGGTAAGCAATTATGAAAAGTGATGAAATAAAGTGGTACAGCAAGTGTAAGAGTGAATGAAACTTAAAGTGAGTGATATGAAAATAAGATGGTATTAAACAAGGATGTGTAAGGCCACCATGACTGATCAAAATATTTATGAGTAAATATGTGCAAGGTTAGGGCAGGTGATATAATAATATATAATAATAATATATTTATTTGTCCGGTGATTTGGTAGTACAAATATAGGACACGT
>LYUA01000271.1:21473-33473 GCA_002093875.1 Calopteryx splendens | reverse complement strand
CTGCCGACCCCTAGGGATTCATTGATTAAAAATAAAAGTGGAAGCCTAATAATAATATGATTGGATATGAAAAAAGAAAATTTCCTTCTATACATATTTCAATGATGTGGTATTGCAAGTTGAGAGCCTAAGAAATTTTACTGGCAACACTGGATGTCTTATATTAGGCAGCAGGGGAAATGAAATTTAAAATGCATCTAAAATGACCTTGACAGGATGTTAGCAAAAGATGGTAGGATTGCTAAAGATTTTATATGTAGTGATGGGAAAAGTATTGGAAAAACGTAAGTGGGCTCAATTACAATTACATTGAGGAAATGGCAACTAATTACAATTATATTTTGAAAAAGTAATCAGTAGAATTAAAAGTGCAATTACTTTTCATTTTGCTCACTGGAGTAACTAAAATCTTCTATGTAGGTATCACATAATTTTGCTTTCATATCATCTTATGCCATTTAGAGAGTGTAGAATGGTCAACTTGGGCCATGCCAAAAAAAATTTAAATTGTTTAACAAAAAATTTTAATTTTCTAACAGCCGCATAAAATGCTTTTGCAGCTGGTGGGGGTCTTGTCCTGAACTACTGAAAATCCTAGATTCCCAAGGGAGAGAGATGATAATGTAATTCCATATATATTAATTCAAATTTTATCTAATCCCATTGTTGCTAACCTCTTCATTACATAATGGTATAAGACTCAATACAAATACTGTGCTTTTTTTGGGGAAACCATGAATGGCAATCTGCTTCGTTTCTGACAAATCCAAAGTAACTAGTTTCATAAAATGCCTATTTTTTATTTATTCAATCAATTTTTAAGCAAATATTTATTAAATAGCATATTATGTGTATGGAAAATGCAAAGATAGAAATGGATAGGTTGGGGTTAGATATCCTAGGAGTCAGTGAAATGAAGTTGACTGAGGTGGGCTATTTCTGGAGTGACTACTACTGAGTTGTATTCTCAGGAGATGAGAAGAAGATAGCAGGAGTGGACATCATACTGAAGGAAGAAGAGTGAAGATCTGCTGGTAGTACAATGAGATAATTCTGATGGTCAAGTTAGACAGAGAAACAACGGATAAAGTAATAGTGCAAGTGTACATGCTGATGTCTAACCACATGGTGGAGGAAAAAGAGGAAGTGTATGAACAACTACAAGAGATTCTCAAAGCAGTGAAAGGGAAGGAGAACCTAATTATTATGGGTGACTGGAATGGAGTGGTTGGAGAGGGATGGGAGGAAAGCAGTCTAGGGCAGTTTGGTCCAGGGAAACAAAGCACCAAAGGTGAAATATTAGTGGAGTTTCTGTAATGAGAAGAATATGGTAGTAGCAAACACACTCTTTGAGGAGCATAGGCGAAGAAGATACACATGAAAAATGGCAGGGGATAGAGCCAAACACCAAATTGACTACATCCTCATCTTATAAAGGCATAGGTAACAAATGAAGAAGAGTAAAAGTTATCCAGGGACAGAGTGAGATACCAAATTGACTACATCCTCATTATATAAAGGTATATGTACCAAATGAAGCAGAGTAAGAGTTATCCAGGTACAGATATAAATAGTGACCACAAATTAGTGGCCATAGAGAGCCGTCTGCAATACAGGAAAATAAAGTGGGAATAACAGGAACCCAGATGGAGCACGACATCCCGAGAGGAAAGATGGGGAAAGATTCACCATGGCCATCACTGAAAAACTGATAGCAGGAAAAGAAACAAGCACAAAAGAAAGATGGTGTGAACTGAAGAAAGCAATTATGGAAGTAGTAGAAGAGAAGGGAAACTGGGCAACCATGGATAACAATGAATGTAAGAGACCTTATTGAGAAATGCAGAATGAACAAGAACCCAAGAAGCAAAAGTGAGGCACATTTTACAAGGAGCTAAGGAATCAAGTCATACGAGAGTCAAAGAAGGCCAAGAAAGAATGGATGTAGAGTCACTGCAAAGGAAGAAAACATGGAGGGAAACAACAAAACCACATGCAAGTTAGTGAAGAGGCATTTCGGGAAAGAAAATTAAATGCAGTAAAATCAAGGAGGGAATGGGAAAACACTGATAGAAGATGAGGACATTGGAAACAGATGGAAGAAATACATTCAAGAGCTATATGAAGGACCAAAACCATTGGAAGAAGAATTAATAAAAGAGTGTAAGTAACGTAAAAGTAACATGTGCATAAAATTAACATGCAAACCAACAATTTGACTATCATTTAATATAATTAATCATGTTGTCTAATATTTATGTTCAACCAAAATTTACACACGTGGATGAATGACGATATATTTTGAAAAGGCCATCTAATTGATGCAGATTAAGAAAAAAAATAAATATTTTCTCAAAATATAAAATATATTTAATAGTAAAAACAACAAATTTTAAATCTTTAAATTTACTTTGCAAAACAATTGTATTTTAAAATTCTCTTAAAATAATTTGTCCCTCTTGGGTACCAGAATGGCTTTGGAACTTAAAAGCCATTCCTCAGGAGCACTGGATGGCAGGGAAGTATTTTCTTTGATAAATACTCTTTTAAGTATTTGAAGTAGGTGAATTAGCTCTAATGCCATTGAAGTGTAAAGTGACTTGCTTCATCAGAAGCTTTTGCCAGCATTAAAAAAATATCCTCATCATCTGTAGTGTCACATGATTGTTTTACAAAGGAGCTCCGTCATTTACCCAAATTTCTTCTTTAAGGGTGAGCAAATCCTCTTCCTTTTCCTGCTCCTCTAGTCACAGGAACTTTAAGGAATATATCAGCCCTGCTGTGACAGTTAATTTCTTTTCACTTGGCACATTGACAAATTGCAACTCAACTCGTTCAAGTAATGCCCTTGTCAATGCCCTACAATGCACAAGGGAACTGTCAGAGGTTTTCTTATCCAATTTCCCTAATAATCCCTTTAATTTAGTTTAGTTACCCAACAAACATATTTTTTTTCTGCTTGAAAAATGTTGAGAGCAGCTGCAGCAGTTTTCTGACCTGAAACTGAAGCAAAAGCAATTGAAACTTCAACTCTCCAATGCAAATTTATTTAATATATTGCATGAAAATAGTCAGGTAGCAATTATTATGTATGACATGCTTCAAAGGTTTGACAAAAATTAGAATCAAAATTTTATTCCTGAATGAGGTAATGGTAGTTGAAAATGTATAAGCTATTCTTCAACATTCCCAAAACTAAAGTCACTTAGAGCTATACAGAAAAAAAAACAAAATAATCCACACCACTAATTACACTTATAGACAATACTGGTAATTTAAATTGGAAGTACAGTTTTCAAAAATTATGCATGGGTAAATACATTTTACCCTGTAATCCACCTCACAGTGTGTGGAGAGGGCTGCAGGGCACAACCCATGGGGTTATAGGAGAGTACAAGGGAGTTCAGAAATATTTAGAAGGTTATGTTGTAAATTTGTGACATGGAATAAAGTATGATCAAAGGCACTGTGGCAAAATTTGGAAATTTGGTGATGGGTACATTATTAAAGGTGGTTATTTCTGCTTCAGTTTCTGGTACCACAACTAGGTAATTAGTATGACTAATGTCATTAAGTTTTGGTTATTGCTATTAAGCTTACTTAACTATTATTTTTGACCCACCACAGGTTTCATGATCATTATTATTACGTTTTAAATTACCAATATTTTAACATATTATATTATTGTTAAATGTTAATCACCTTAAATGGGCCTTAAGAAAGTAATTTTCTTTAATCAGTAGCCATCAAAGATTAATTATTAAAGAGAAGTAGTAGGTACTAAATGTCTTACCATTATGTATTCTACCAGGAATACGTAGCAACAGGTCAAAATCTTGGCAACCCATGAGTGTCAACTAAATTCAGCAACTCATCCAACCCATTTTAATGCACTCCAGTCACCAGAAATTTTACACGCTGTTCTACCTTGTCACATATGGTTTGACTAATAGCCTACTGAAGGTTGGTTGCCCTTATGGAATCAGCTGCCACTGTAATCCTCTGCTTGTTCCATAATGCCTGGCAATGAACAAAAGAGGATCTTGCTAATCTTTTGAAGGGTGGACCATTTTCTCCAGTTTGACTGTCCTATAGATAAGAAAACAAAATTATAGAAAAGAATGGAAACCATTTAAGCATTGTGAATATTTCTCCAAAATTTAACATTTGATTTTACAGGACCTTGCCAAAATTTGAAAATATGACCACTGATGAGATATTAATTAATTCCAAGAATACTCTTGGGAGCCTATTGTGAAATATCTCTATTGACACCCAGGCCCTATGAAGACATTCAAGTATTACCAAAGAAAAACCATTTTCACATTATCAGCCACCAAGTTAAGGGTATGTACTGCACAGTGTTGTGAGAGGGGGCGGGGGTAGCAACACAATTTAATGTCTCCTGAAATAGTGGTTCCTCCTCCACAAACTTAAGGTCTTACTCTTCTAAATCGAACTGCATCCTAAATATCCTATATAAATATAGTATAAATATTTATTTCAAAACGAAACTCATTTATTCATTAATAATCTCGCATTAAAATTTTCAAATTGCCTGCCCTTCATTGGACAGGAGAGAAGAGCTTGTTTTTTCACAGTATTAGACACACTGTTGAGTTTACGTTTTTATTTTCTTGAAAGAACCTTTCTATTTCACCAATTTTTTAGGTTGGGCACTGACTTATTTCCTAGTTGACTTGTGTAATTTGAAAGTTTACGAGGTTTTGCGAGCGTGCGACATTACTAGAGGGGGATGGGTGGGTCCCCCCCGCCCAAGGTGTCAGGCTGCCCCTCCCCATGGTAATCTTAAAACTTTCTCAGGGAAAACTTGCAGCAATTCCTGGAGATGGTGGTCTTTTAAGATGTACAGGTCGCACCAATGGATCTGGGGACTGGATAAGAATTCGTCTGATTTACATACTTACTCGGCATTTTCTGAAAGAAAAAAATGTGTGGAAAGTAAGCAATATATATTATTGGAGTCAACTAGCATTCTTGAACCATATACAAATGAACAATTGATCGATAAGTATGGCTATAGTTCAAAACTTCTTGCAGGTGCAAGAAAATACTCTAACTCTTTCATTAAAATATTCTGCAAAACTGAAGATAAATGATTTAGAAAATATGGAAATGAGAACGGGAGAAACTGAGGATTCTAACACGTTTATTCCTTACAAAGTGAGGTGGAGGTACTTAGCTTGATACGGATCAGGGATCTCCTACATTTACCTACGTAACGCCCTCAGTGGGAATAGGTAATGGCGTTATTTTTTTAAAAGGGTACTGGAGCAGTGTGACGTAAAGTGAGGTTTGTATTTCTTTGGTTTTCAAAATACTGAACATACAGTTTGTACAATTGTAGTTCAATGGGATCGGCTTCATTGGGAGTGCGACGTCCTTGGTATGATGGTAAAACAGACAGATCGTTTGTCTATACAGCCATATTTAAGGATATTTTAGTCAGAGGAACGGTTGGAGACGTCAAGAGGTATGGTCGACTCCCCTTGAAATCAAAATTTATGATTAATTTTTTAACCAGTTTTATAGTTTTTTTTACCAAAATAAACCTACTTTTAACCAAGTTTCTGATTTCCTACATGACTTAAACATGTACTGATTGGTAACATTTTTACTTGACAAACCAAAACTGACGAACGTGAACATGCATACCTACTATCTGTGTGTGAAATAATAATTTGAAATTATGCGCGCGAATGCGACCTTGACTCTCAACATCTGTGTCTGAGTGCATCTGGTGTTGTATCTGGTCGTATTATTTTAGCAAGATTATTCACTACTTTTTAATCGTCGTATTGCAGAATTGGTTGATCCAAGATATCTATGATATCAGTAGTGGCAATTTTTTGGTAATGTTGTAGTTGTTTACTTTCTATTCTGCCATTCGTAATGCAGCGGTCAGAGGCTCAAGCAACACAAGTTTCTGCTTAGGGCCCCGAGATGAGTGCGACAGCGGTCCATCTCAGTTATTTTCGCCACTCCCTCGATCGAGGGCTAAGAAAAGTTTCAAAGTACACCCCTTCGTGACATCACTTATCCACTTGACATTCTCAATCACCTATCTAATACCAAAAAAACCAGTTTACTGAGTTGCTGTCTGCTGTAAATTGAAACTGTGCCACTTCACTTAATGACAAGTGTGTGTAGCTATAATTTAAATTTGTGGTGAGATAGGATTTTTCCTGTGTATTCTTTTGTAATTGGGTTGTTTGTACTTGTGTAATTCATTAACAGCATAATTTCTGATAAAAACATACCGTCTGCATCATTCAACAGAAAAAGAAAATCACAAAAAGCCAGGGACAATGAAAACTACATGAAGTGCTTTAAACAAGTTTTTATATGGCCCATATTTTCTAATCTCTAGTAGGTACACATTTACATGATGATGAGAAAACCTTTCAAGATGAATGCCTACTATCCCTTAAAGAAGAGCCTACTACATAGTATCTTTCTTTTTTGTCGTTTAAGACACGGCAATCGGTTCACTCAATGGAAGCATTGATGAGGTAGAAAACCATAGTGGAAGCTCTTTATGATATTCAACTTCTTTACAAATGGGTAAAAATAATTGAAAAAAGTCTGCAAGAATATTCGGACTGTTCTTCTCCGAAACGTTAATTCGGCTGATGTCAAGCACCATGAAGTTAAGGAGACGCATAGTATGTACAAGGAGGAGGAGACTAGAATGCATTCCAACTGTTGATGTCATCGGGTCCGTCTTCGAAACAAATTTATCGCTCTGAAAACGCATGGACGTGAGTGTTCTCATACGTTTGGTCAGGGTAACGAAGGGGCTGCAGCTATGAGTTGCCATTTGCATGGTCCCCAGTCGTGGTTGGTAATAAAAAAGTTATTTAACAAAATCGGCAGCCAAAATCCTTAGAGAAACTCTTACCACGGCACTCATATCCCAGGCACCACCATGCAGTCACATGTATTCGTCATCTTAATGACAGTTGTCACCGTGTACGAGTGTGATACCCCCTATTCTATTTATTCTCCTTTCGTCCTTCATATTCTTCTCTCAAACTCAGATCTAATTCCCGGGAGATATATCAGTGTTTTTCCCTCAACTATATAGTTTCCCCTTTTCACACGCATCTGGCCGAATCGGCATAGTATCTACAAAAATACTTATTCGGATCAAGCAATAATTAAGGTTAACGCTGTTCGTTTTCTGTTCTTCGAGTCTCTCTTACCCCGGTCTATGTTGGGCTTATTGGGGTGGTGGGAGCTAAGTCCCAGCGTCTCCTCCCTTTTCGGGGCCTGCTTGCTAGTTTCTGTCTTTCTCATCCCCTCCCCTATAGCAACCTTTCAAAATACGGTAATCCCTTGATGACGTTTGAGACTCTAAGCTATTTATATCTACAGAGGCTCAGGGTCGCGCTATGGTCGTTTTAGTAATCGTTTGCCGCGATCGAACCTACTTAATACCGAACGTTGACTGAGGATATTTTCTCTTCCGAAGGCTTCCTTCGTTCTGCCTGCCAAAGCGAAGGTAGCAGCAATAGGCTTACCTTTATTGACGGTTCCTCTTCACATAAGTTTTATAATTAATTTTGGTGGGAAGGAATTCATACATTTTATTCGATCATGAATTCAGGCATATTTTAGAAGATCCGTACAATTTCATTCCTTGCCAAAACATACGAGATGTGCTTAACCCAATGACAACCTTGATGATTTATGCTTCCGGTACACAAATACTCCGCTTTAGCCCTATGTTCTTCTAAAGGTATAACATCATATAGATATTCATACGATCACTGCGGAGACAAAAGAAATTATAATCTTACAGTGAACTTTGTTGCCTCCAACTAGCACCTTTTTGCCATTCCGCATCTACAGGCGAGAGAGCAACTGTGCATTTAACAATTTAAAAAAATTGTATCAAGGCATCCTTGTTTGTTTCTATTATAAGGAGCTCCTGTAGGGCCATCTCCACGCCATGACGTCCAAGGATGACAGCAGAGTAGTAGGCTTAAAAAGCTGCTCGATATAAAATGCAGATCTTTACTAGTCCACGGGTCAAAGTAACGCAAAGTTGCAAGAGTACAAATATGCATTGACCATGGTGTGGAAGGAGTCCGCAAGTCAATTACGAGGCTTAAGTGACACAATGTGGAAGGTTTTGGGCACCTTTGGATTAGACTTTCGCATCTTTGGATTAGACTTTCGCATAGCAGCGAAATAAATAACCCTGTATTTTCGCATAGTCTAATTTTTTTGTTTAATGAATTACTATATGCAAAAGCCAAGTATGGGCGTCCGACCTGGAGAACTTATTACAACGCCATAGTTACAACATATTTCCATTAACGTTATCTTATCAAGGTCTTGCAGTAATTGCACTTTGATTGCGTCTTCCAATGTTTGTATCTTATGATTATGGAATAAAAATAATCAAGAGGAGATCAAATCAGTCAGAGGTTATTGAAATATGCTAAGATAAGGAAAAAAAATAATCGTGGCAATTAAATATTCTATGTAAAGGCGCATATCATTCTTACCATAAGGAACGAGAAAAATACATTCCAAATAGGTTTTTAACGATCAGAACCAAGTAAAACACCTATGAAATCGTATCCGGTTCAGGGAAAAGCCATCAGTATATACAAGGAAAGGATGTCAACTCGTTGCCATTTGTGTTTTGGCCAATTATTAACAACAGGGACTCACTACGGTCAAAAATATATATGTTGATCTCGAAAAACAATTTTGTATTCTTTGAAAGTGAGTCTTCCTGGCATTCCAAGCCATAAATTTAATTCATGAGTTTGGTTAGAAAGGTTTTTCTCCATTAGCAGTAAATAGTCCAATAATAAGGATCTTCATGTACAATTCGATGATATATTATGTCATTTTAAATTAAATGACTTATTCATTAAATATTTTAAATTCAGTGATTTATTCATTAAAAATTTTAAACAAAGCAATTTCTCGTTTAATTTGCTTTTTTCCTTCCACTGATTACGAATTTAGGTTATCTCTACCAAGCCATCGCCCCGACATCCATGTGCTCACTATATCTCATGTCATGTGTAAAACAGAAGTCAAAGTGATTGCTTTCCACATGTTTACGTATTCTTCGAGTATCACTTGCAAAACTGACCTGTCCCTCTTGGTAAAAACTCATTCAGAGAAATCAAGCCACCCTAATCACGAAAACCAACCATTGCCGGCCTTGGTGGCGGCGGGGGGCCACGCACGCCAATTCAGGGGCCGCACGTTCGAATCCCGCCAAGGTGGGCTTTCATCGTGTACACGTCTTCGTTATATATGAAAACACGTGTAATGGTGGTTACCTGTGCGTATTAACTGATTTATTATTGCTACTAAGTTATTTTGTATATGTATTGGAAGGTCTAAATTTACCTCACTGACGAAACTGTTGGACGTTTATGTCCCAATTACGTTAATAAATTATTATCATTATTATTAGAGGTGGGTGTTAGTTCAGTGGGTAGAGCGCAGACCTATTAACTGGAGGGCTCAGGTTCGATTTCGGGTGACGACTCTGGACACCCTCTGCTTCACCCAAGCTGTGTATCATTTTTCAGGTACCAGGTCATCCTGGGAAACCACAGTCGGTGCAGGGAAAGGAACTGCACCCCTACCCCAAATATTCTCGTCCGTGAGCAAGAAGAGTATAATAAACAAAATAAGCCAAGCGAAGCCCTCAGCATTCACGGACAAGCTATCATGGGTTTACGTCCGAGCTTCAACAGTTCTTTTGAGGATTTTTCTCGGAAGAAGAGACACAAAATATCAACTAGCGCCTGAAAAACCCAATAGATAAATACTTCTTGCAATAGGGGAAACACTTCTTCTTTGTGGAAGAAGGGCATCTATATTCCGCTCTTAATACTCTTAACAACACTTAATAACCTGAACGATAATGAAGGAAATTTCAGGCCTCGCCTCAGATATTTAATAATAGATGGTCATGGATTTTTGGCAAGGTATCTCGAAACCTCTAGAGAAAACGTATGCTAGCCTGTTGGTGTAAAATGATAGAATAAATTGGTGAATAAAAATACAACTCGATGTGAAGGACTCGAAATGTTTCGCAGTATTGGCAAACGAGAGCACCAATGTCCCCAATAACCGAATAAACCAGTTTCATTTGTGTGTTAGGTATATTGAAAGGTGGGCGACATATTCTAGTGGTTAGAGCGTTGAGCTACTAACGATTCGGGGTTATTCCTCTAAGCACCCTCAGCTTCACTCGAGCTGTGTGATTTTTCGGGTACCAGGCCATCCTGGGAAATCACAGGTGGTGCAGGGACAGGAACAGGCCCCCCTACCCTAACGTGTGAATTTCAATTGCACACGCCTTTGGTCTTAGTCCTGGGTGAGCTTTAACGTCACTTACCAAACCGACCTTCGGGTTGATTACTGTGATTATTATACTGAAGGGAAAAGATAAAGTGAGAGAAGGTGGTTTGGGCTTACGAAAGACGAAGAAAGGGGCATAAAATACAACTAAATGAAGAAGTGTTCATATGACGGAGAGGGATGAGAAAAGCGTCTAACTGATGCCTGTTCTCGGAAGGTTTCACTCAATAAGAACACATATTTAACAAGAACATGGTTTAGAATATGACGGGGTTACTAGCATCAGAATATTCAAAATTATATTCCGCAAGGATCAATAGACACAGTACTCAACCCGAATGTTTATCTTTGTAGGTGAGGGTAGAGTTCAACCTCTATATGGCGTACAAACTCCACAAATTCAGTGTAGAGGGAGCAGTAATTTTTCCTATGCTACCTACAGTTTCCCACGAAATTCTACTATCCATAAAATCAAACTACTTGTATTTTAGATGATTTTTGCAAAACTTATTTCCGGGACTCTCTGGTCAGTGTTGCAACGCTCTACCCACTAGACAACCTCGCACTCTCACTCTAGGTTTATCCAAAGGCAGTATACACTCACAGGTGACTTCATGGAAAGAATTTATGTTGGGGCAACGCGCAAGAGATATCAGACATCAGAAATTGCTTTGTAATTTTGGTAGAAGAGTGTGTGATCTTTAGGGAATCTGAAAAAAGAAATAATTTCCGATGAGGTTGAAAAATCCTAGGAAACCAAACTCGAATTCTGCAAAGATTTTGTGAGGATAGTGTTTTTAGTGACATATTATTTATCTAGGTAACTTCTAAGTGTTTTTGCAGCCACTAAAAAGTGAAGACTGTCGAAGAGCAAATATGAGTAGCGAGAAGTGAAACGGAAGAAGAATGTTCGAAGTCTCAGGTCCCTAGTTCATAGTCTCGCGTAGGGGCTATTCCGTCCTCCCCAACAGAATTGGGAACACAAAAATGTCCCCGGAACACACCCGTAGACTCTTCCAAAGAACCAGTGAGCCCTTTGGAAATATTGCCTTTATTGCCTCTTAGGGAGAAAAACTGCAACAGTCCTAAAAACATTTTGAACTACCCGAAAGGCGTCATGCCATACGCGTTAATGTGTTAAAAACCGAAAATGTAAGAAAATGATACCTGCACTCAGCATCTACAAAAAATACTTCATTGTTACAAATTCATCGACATTACATGGACGCAGAATTAAATGTGTGCGAAGAAATGAAAGAATTGCCCAAAAAGGTGTCCTAATTTCAAAATGGAAGGTTGAATGAAATTCTGTAGCGATTAGCCATTTCCAAAAATAAGAATTGTATCAGTGTTATCAGTGACAACAGCTTCTTTATATCGGCACATAAAAAAACAACTAATCCAACACGGAGTACTCCTTGTCATTTGCCACAGATTGACCAAGATCGACTTGTGTGAGAAATTGCTCCGTGAGGCGGCTTCACAGGCACTTTTCATAAATTTCTTTAGTAATATATTTCTAAATTAAAAAAACTGTGTACAGAATGAAGATATAATGAACTGACGATAAATATTTCACTCAGAATGTATTCATTTGCGATTCAGAAGCTTATTAACCTGTCATAATTATTACTT
>LYUA01000270.1:836461-846731 GCA_002093875.1 Calopteryx splendens | reverse complement strand
AGGGGTCAGCAGAACACACAAGCCCTCCCACCACGTCAAGGTTGTAGTCCATGGGGGGGAAATATAATAATTGATATAATAATAATATCTATTGAACCCAACTTTAACTCTATATAAATATGGATCCTTTCAAAATGGTGGAATATAAGTATCAAGGAGGATAAGCTTGTTTTGAGGCTACCATCAAAGCAATTAATGATAGTCATATATAAACCAAAGCACAAACTAATATTTTTCATAGTTAATGTTAGCTTTATACCATATAAGATATTTTCAGATTACTAAGTTTTAAAATATCAAAAAGGGGTTTATGGTAGAAAAAAAGAACATACATTAATAAAAGGTCATTCAAGATCATTCAAATATCATGTACTATCAGTGAAATCTGAATTTTGTATAATAGTTGGAATAAACAAAATGTTAGCAATGAATCCATTTTATGCACAATTATGCAATTAAATTATGCCAAATGGGGTAAAAATGACATTTTTGGGGGAAGTGTGAGACATAGTATGGAGCCACTCCAGGTACTCACACTAACAACACCACTGGATTCATTAGAAAGAGATTGATAAATGGAGCAATGGTGTAATTAACATGGCTACCTAGTGGGTATAGCAGTCACCTACTTATCTAAGGGTCCAGGGTTCAAAGCTCCAGTAATTTAGATAGCCCCATCTAAAATCCAAGCGGAGCGATGTTTTGTTTGCTAAAACAGGGTGTGCAGCGTCCTGGAAAACTTAATGAATTTTGTCAGAGTGAAAAACTCGAAAGTTGCAAGCCAAGAAGAGTATACTTATGAAAAGCTCATATTGATGAAGATGTTCAGGTAGTAACAAATTCCTACTAGTAACAGAGTGGCGCTGACGATTATGAGGTGTTTTTTAAAATTTTTTTGGATGTGTTGAGAGCATTTAATTTTTTTTTTTAATTTCTCCACTTAACATAGCAATCTTGATTTAGTTAGTACTAATTTTTAATATGTACTTCTCTTTAAAAATTTGCTATGCATTTTCTTTTTTTCTGATCTAATTTAATTTGCCCTGATTGACATTTATCATAGATAATCTGAGCATGCGCTCCGAATAAAGAATATTATTATTATCACAGATTATCTCCCAATCTCTTTCAGAAGAGAAGCAACTGTCAAATAGTTTCTATGACGTTTTCTTAGTAATGTAGGCATTAACATGGGTGAAGTTTGAAGCATAGAGACGTGGAGGTAAGATTGTGAGGAAAAAACGAAGCCCTTTAAACTAGTGTTAAGTGACACACGTTTTCGAAGAATTTTTGTGCGAGTTTGAATTATCTTTCAATAAAAATTATTAACTAATTTTGTAAATTAGTATTCCTTTTATGTAGCTAAAGCCTAGAGCTACGTCTTTATTTACTTAAAAATTGTCCGTAAAGACTTGGAATAAGATTTTCATAGAATGAAGCTTGGAACACCTTTATCTTCAAAATGAACGATAAAGATTCTACGCCGTCTAATAGAGATAGGGTATCGTGATTGAAGGTGTTGTAATAGCTTAGCCAACTGTGAATATTGATACACAGAGGTCAAAATATAAAAAAAAACGACATTTCACAAAAAGTACATAAAATTTTCTGGGATTCATTGGGTTACCTTTAGCGTTACAAAAACACTAAGGAAACTAAATTTAAAAAAAACTATTGGAGAATTTTAAAAATAAAAAAATGGATTTGACTAAATAACACTAAGAGTAAATTGTGTAGACTATAAATAATGCAAAATAAAATCAACTCCCAGATTTTTAATGGAATGTCAACTGAAACCTAATGAATGGAAACCATCGGGATCCCGGTTAATGCCATGAGAAAGGAGGCTGTTTCACATCAATGAGAAGCAGACACTTACATCTGCGTTTATCCAAGGGAGAGTATCAGAGTCCCGAGGTCACCCGAGAACATCAACGACATCAACCAAGATAATAAAAGAAACCTCAGAAACCACGCTTTTTCACCTTCACTTGAAAATCGTAGTACGGTAAAATTTCCATGGCGCTGCATCCAAGTCACTTCAGAGTTCATTTCGTTTGTGACAATGGCGCTTGCAAGTAGGATTGTTCGTGTCAGCCAAGCTTTAAGGGGTGTTTCTGTCAAAAAAGCGAGGAGTTTTTACACGTACAGTCCAGAACCTTCGCAGCCTTTAAATCGACAACCAGAATGGACAACTGCCGACGAAGCCGTAAAAGTCATAAAGTCTGGTATGTTTTATTTTCTTTAGTTCTGTCACTAGAAGGCAGCTTGATTGATAGTGTCTCGTCTTATTTATTTTGTGGATCACTTATTATGTTTCCATTTGCGGTTTAAGTACACGTGTGCAAACACTCGCGCGAAAGGTTTTGAGGAAGAATTAATTACGATCCCTTGAGTGATGGAAGCCGTACTCAATCTTAGTGAGAATTTCTCATAAATTTGCTCATCTGATTGTTTGTGTAAGTCCAACGATTTATTCGTGTCCCTATTCGTCCCAGCATCCAAGAGTTGCCTCCTGATGACAGCTGTCATGCCTCTATGCCGATATTTCAAGTGTAGTGTGTGGATTATTTAGCATGTGTGCAAAAACCATTAGTTACGCACTTTTTTCTTCTTTAAAGATGTATTGGCGTAATTATAGTTTCCGGGTATAACTTGAGTAGGTATTTGTTGCATATTATTTCTATGAAAATTAGGAAATCGGTTTGTTGCGTTTGGTAGTTTGTCGTATCGCGCTTAAGAAATAGCACTTAGGTTCAAATTCCGGTAGTTGCGGATATTTCATGGCAATAGACTCGGATCCCTGCGTGGTGCTGTTTGGGCAGCACTTCAATAACAGTGGTCAAACCTTCGGATCATTTCGCTTATTTTTGGATCCCTTGGCGTCCGTTATTAAGAACGGATAATGCCGCTTTTAGGGCTCCTTCTATTCCTCCTATCGCAGCTTTTTTCCCTATCTTATGGTTTTAAGTGTTGATCCGAACCGTACAGACTCGAATAGCACGAGTGAGTAATTGCCATTTTCGATTATAAGGAGTTCATATTATTATCTAAACTAAGGTCGACACAAATCTTGGTATAAGTTGAAAAGAAGCGAAAGTTAAAAATATTTTTTTGTAAATAGTTGCGTTGGTTTATCCCCTTTAGAGTAAAGTATAGCAGCTGAATGAACTCGCTCTAGCCATCATTCAGATAACCCTTAACCGAGAATGACCAACATTAGAATTTTCCCACTCCAACATTTTTGAATCACCGCAGGGAACTTCGCTGCTCTGGCGGTGAGTGAAAATGAGGAAGTCGGCAGGGAAGAAAGAATTCAAAGCAGAGAATGAAAGTTTTAGTTACGCTGGGTGTAAGATCTCAACGAAATCTAGTCCCACCGATAAGATTAAGCAACCAAGATACTTTTTTTGCCCGAAAGGCCTTGTTTGTTCAGTGGGATTTAATCCGGTGAATGCTATCGGTTGGAAAATTAGTCATTTAAAAAAAACTTAGCTTTTCATCTTGCTGACCGCGGATTTCATTAGCATAGTTCATTTCATTTATGATGCGAATACCTAATGAATGCTGATGAGGGACCTGAGAGCAAGGATGTTCTGTCGAAGGATAGTTTTGTCATGGAATTTTTTGCCTTTATCCTTGTCTCTAACAGGAAAATTACTACTCTAGCTGAGTCTGTCAGGATATTTTTTTTACTATATAGTTGTTTTAGCAGTTCGATGTCCTATACATAAGGCGTTTGTTGTAGGAAACGGTGTTCATAAGATGAAATAACCATTTTTAAACATAAGACTCGAATAAAATTTTGAGTGTACGCTGAATAATGAAAATATGCATACTGAGAATCACTCAAATGGAACATTCATTTATTTGGACTGAGAGAGATAGAGAGAGTTGACTTATTTACTATACTGTCAAGAAAAATTCTTAGTCTTAATTTGCCTTAATAATACCCGAAAGTCGCGAATAAAATATAGGGCACCCTGACTGCGTTTTTGAAAATATCGATTTGCGTAAATAATAATTTATTATAAGTATAATAAATTATTATTTATAATTATATTAATTAAAGAAATTCAATTATTTTTGTGGATTATTGCTAAAGTAAATTTTCGTTTTAGTTTTTAGCTTGTGGAATTTTTGGTTTCATCCATCCATTTCGTATCTCCTTAGTTCGCTGCGCTTGGCACTGCGATCTGTGAACTTTGTTGCCTACAGCCCCTACATCCAATTTCTCTTCATTGTCTTATCCCTCCCTGATTCTGACCCAACTGCTTCTTTCCTCTAAACTCAGCGAAAGATTAAGTTTGTTTTTCTTGATGCCTCCGTTTACTGGTTACGTTTCAATAAATTGCCAAAAAATCGTAAACCATTTGTCTATTCTAAAATAAAGAAACATTTGTCTGTAAATCTCTTCGCCGCATCAGGGCTGTAGCTGACAGAACGTGGACCATTCCAACGCAAATGTCCAAGTGAAGAGTGCTTAGAATGAATGGGAATGCCGGAATGCATAGTCTTTCCTGAAACTGAAAGAAATGTAAAAAAAATATATTATAGCTGGGAACGGCAAGATGCTTGAGATATCGGAAGCGGAATTGTGAGGGTTCATTTCATTATTTTTTTTTCGAGATGTAACTTTCATTCTTGGTACATACGTTCATTACGAGACCAAATAACCTAGTGCAGTGGTATCTGCTTTCGCAGCGTCTCCTTATCCTCTTTATAGATTTAGGACTACTTATTTTAGAATTATCTTAACAATTGAATATTAGTGTCATTTGTAATAGTCAAACTGTAAATAAATCAGTAAAGTGTCTCCAGCGTTCCAAAATGGAATGGGTGTTTTTTTTTGTTTGTTTTCATATCTCAGACCAGATTTTCGACACAACGTTATGCACTAAGCACATCTATGGCTGACTGAATCGTCACTCACTTGGAAATTTTATGCATGCGTAAAAATGCTCAAAATTCCCTGCCTGGCTGCAAGTTACAAACTACTGCTACAAGCTACAAACACTGTCTACCTCATATTCATTCGCCGAACTTTCTTCTCTTGTGTGCGTGTTTCGAATTTCTTCCATTTGCCCGAAAAATGGTACACAGCCGGGGTGAAGCTGAAGGTACATACAATTGGTCGTCACCGGGAATGGTTGGGCCCGGGAGACCAGTCGTCAAGTCGCGAGATTGGTGACCTGATGGATGCCCCTCTCGCAGATTATTATCACACTTTTTTTCCTATGTTGCACAGTTCCTCCGTAATTGCCTTAGTGTTGTGTGAGGGCAAACAAATAACCGATTATTACTGTCTTCGTTTCCAAATCTCTTCCGGTGATTCCCAAGTCATTTTTTCAATCATTTGTTGATCTTCACCACGTCAGAGGCTCGATTTCCATCAAGCTTCATCCTATTTAACACGTCACTGAAAAGTTGAGCGTAAATCATACTTATTACTGCAATTAAGGTTAGTAATACGTAATCTCAAGAAACTCCTTAGATTGCTCAAGAAGTAAGCAGTTATTTTTCTCTCATGGGTAACGACATTTTGAAATCGAGGTGTCGTGGGGGAGTGCAAAAAACTATAACCTCATTACCATCCTCTTCTTCCCTCCGTTTATTGGCTGTTCATTTTCTTCTATCACGTATTCCTACAGGGGTGGCCAGACTAAAGAATAATTAATTGAATTAGAAATTTATGGGAGGGGAGAAACTCTTAGGTTGCGGGGGGAACAGGGCCCTTTCCCAGTCCATTAACCAAGTTTGGCTTATTATAATTTACTGCCTTCAACTGATAGAATAGAGTTCCAAATATAGCCGTGGGTCTGTATAAAAACCGATATGCCTGCATGCTGATAGAAAGATGACTGTACGTTTGTAACCAATCATTCGCGGTGAGGTCATGGAGCTCAAAATATGCGCGTCTGACGTGAGGACGCGGTTCATGACCCGCTATCGCCCCAAACGATCACGTTTTTGTTCATTCACGAGTCCATTACTCATGCGTTACTGATGGAGTTCGTGAAGAGGTGAGGGAGTTTGCTTTTTATGGTTAGTCATCCGAGTATGTACGAAGTAGAGTAGTCCACTAGGGTCGGCGCCGGCACGGCAGGGGAGATATGGTCGTAATTCGATGAAAGGCACTGGATGGTAGTGTGGTGCGGTGCTCCTGGGCACCTTTTCGTTTTCCTCATGGCGAGATCAGCGTTCTGGAAATCGGTAAAAAAATGACTTGTTTAGGAGTGTTCATTAGCACTGCCATTCCTTTCGAATACGGGTGACTTAGTTGTCTCTGCACTCATCGTTGTGAAGGGATTGTGAAAAAGAAAAAGCCTCTAGAAAACCGGAAAATCACGTAATTCCGTGTACACATCCTGAGAAATCATTCTGTCTGGTTGGTGAATTATTGTCTTAAAATATTTTGTGAACGCTGTACGGCAATTTGCATGTAAAAGGAAGATTGTTCGTAAAGAGATTTTGCCATTCCTTTTAGTTGACAATATGAATCAGACCCAGTAGTATTTCTCATAACTAATCATCTGTTCGTATTATGATAAGGTCTCTACATTAAAAAATTTCTGGTGGGTCTTTCCGGTTATCCGTATGGCTTGATTAATTTCTGCTCGTATCATTAGCCAGCGTAACAAATCGGGATGGTGTGGAAGAAGTAATATGGGGTTATCGTAAATTTTACGAGGGTCAAATCAACTGATAATGGAATTAACATAGAATTTTTCATACTCACGGGCGGACTTAATGCACACAACCTGTGCATGCTTTTTTACATCATGTTGTGTCGCCAATGTTGGCAAATATGTCTACATGTTACCAACCTGCCGTTCTATTATTGGTCCTCACGCCGTGACGCCACTCATTACGTAATACGCGCACGAATAATCAACCTTTATACTGACCTAAAACTATTTATAATAAAGATTCACATTGGCTGAAGTTTATCTTGTTGTTGAATTGATGAATTATATTGAATGCCGGTGGCAAGTGCCTATGGTTTTGCGTTTAGTGGTCGGTATCAATGTCATCGAGTCGACTTATCGAGTACTCCAAGGTCAGTTGCAGCATCGAATTGAGTAGTTCTCCTCTTGTGGTTTTGCAATTCGTCATTGGCTTGGCTCTTCATCGGATAATTCAAGCCAAGAAACTCTTAACGTGGCTGACGTGCTCCTTTGAAAGTTAGCCTAAGCTCTGTGATGTGTTTCTGATGTATGTTATGCATTCCTATTCTGCTAATGCATCTCGTAATAATTTTAAAATTTCACAATTTGTAGACTATGGATAATGTGAGTCTTGGTTTCCAGGGAGCAGTTTTAGTTTTACTTGAGCTTTTCTTTTTCGTTCTGATTTAGAGGCCTCGAAATTCAATTGAAAATTATTTCCTTGAAATGAGTAGCACTGCAGTATTCTTCCATGAAATTTTATTGAGGTAAGACTAGTCTCGAAGCACAGGCGTCATCTTCAGGTACTGTGACGGTAACTGAAAATGACGCCTTTGCGTCGAAACTAGTCGTACCTCAATAAAATATCAGTGGATGAATACTTTATGTTCCTGATTTTACGAACTTCCTGAAACCATCGAATTCGAGAATAATTTTTCTTAGGTTTCAATTGAGTTGGGGTGTTGCCTTACATGTTTTCCCAGGATTTGTATCACATAATAAATTTTGAATTAGGGCTTGCGCAGTTCAATACCTCCGATTTGAGACCATGTTGAAACTCATCTACGAGTGGTGGCAGACGAAGACAAATGTGGCATCGCAAACGTATGGTTTAATTGACATATTATGGTAGGAACACCATTTCAAAGTTATGTCAGCATTATTATTAAACAAAAACCGAATACTATCCGCTGGCATAGTCAACATGTAATCTCTTGCCGGAAGTACGAAGTCCAGAAAAGAAACAATGCGTACACAACTTCCTCTGTTCTAGTTTGCTGTGAGCCCACCGAGTTAAGGAATACGACCGGGAGGTAATTCCGGGAGAGAGCTTTAAATCCGAGATTATGCTCCAAAAAGTACTTCCCTGTACTACAGAAGTGCTTTCCTTGAGTGAGTGTGGCAACGGAGAATATAATAATGGTGAATACGGCCAAAATCAAAGTACTTAGTTGCACTTGATAAGAAAGAGAAGGTGGAATATTTTGAATTGACATCCGAGAAAAAACATAGAATTAGCAGAAGAAATTAAAAGAAATGTTAATGCTGGAAGCATGGGTATTGTGATCATTAATGCCAACTACATGTGGTGGGTGTGGGGTACTTGAGAGGTTTCAATGGTAAAAATAGGAGAGATGGGGTGAACATTAAATGGGTCATGAAAGAGCGTTAATTTTCATGCTCCAGTTATAGCTTCGCGTTTGATAGAGCAACCTTTGAGCTAGCAAGGTCACTTTGATTGAATGTGCGGAAGTCAAATCACCAATGGAGAGGGGAATGGATGCTTTCGAGAGGGAGGAGTACTCTGAGAGAGTCGTGGATGAGTGTGGTCGAGATGACTCGACGCCGAGAGGCTAGGAACGTTTAGTTTCAGAAGACGGAATAGCTTGCATGGGACTCTGAATGAATGTGACAGGATAAAAATGTGCAGGGAGAGGACACTATGAAAGAAAGGGTTATAAGAAAAGCGTTCCAAAATATACCCGAAATCATGCCTACCCAGCCAGGAAATAATCTGTGTGAAGGGAGTGTGCGTGCTTGTTTCTGGGTACACGAAGTTAGGTTAGTGGGTGAGGATATAGTAGGAAGTCATCTGTAGGAAATTCAATTCACTATGGCCAATAGCAGTTATATTTTTTATGAGTATGGATCCATTCGTAAAAAAGGTCAATGTAGTTTTTCTCTGTTTAAATATTATCCCTACTGCCGTTCACTTGCAACAGGGGGGAGGCTTATTGTTTAATAAATATATATAAATCTACGCCTCCTTAGGGATGCGCTTTCACCCACTTGGTAATGTGTTTTATCAGTTATTGTCTTGCATGCCTACTGTGCATATTCTATTCGAAGTTTGATCAGGAAATCACCTTCTTACTAGGCAGCGTTTATGGGCCAAACTGTAAACAAAAATCGACGGGCGTCCATCATAGGTGAATAAAAAAATAGTCAAAGTTAACAAGAAATTTGGTATTCATGTCGTATCTACAGCCAACTTCAAGACCCAGATGCAATGTATGGGGTATTCATTTCATTGTTGCATTGTTTATAGACTTTTAATATGAATGGAGGCGCTATACATATTTTTTCGAAAGTAAGGTTGTGAACTCAATTTATGAGTTTCTTTTTATGTTAATTTCGCTCATTACGACTGCCCAAAGTAATTCACTCCGTCTGTAAATTCCTAATTAGAATATTTATGATGCGCGGTGTATTGTGACAGGATATTTGAATTATGTGACATCATTATTTGAAGCTGTTGTACTAATGCGGTGTGTGCACAACCACTTAATTTATTTTCAGCCAATAGGCTGTTTTTTATCATTCCATCCTTGGACGTGAACTGAGCAGAATCTTGATTCCTCAAAGTTGTATCCCATTTATTTCGCGCATAATGTTAACGTAATAAATAAAAATGCAAGGTTAGTTATAGTATTTCTTCCAATTGGCTATAACGATATTATTTTAGCCTAGAAAAAGGGTTCTCTTACTGTATACTTCTGCATCTACGTCATGCTCTGGGAGTTGGCACGTGAATATTTGGGAGAGGACGTATTGGGTAATCTCCGGCACTAGTCTCCCTCTTTTCCGGCCGACGCAATTTCCGGTTTCGGTGTTTTTCAGCAGTTGTGCCCAAAAATTATGTGTACAATTCTTTGTTGTACCTGCTTCCTTGATCACTAGGTTTTCGGGAAAATAAAGTTAGGAGAAATGTACCGACCGAATATAGGTGATGCTTCCTGCCTTATGTCTATCTCAGAACCCGGACCGGATTGGAAACAAGGTGCTCATGCTACTGAGTTCTTGAGCTCTCTTTTGAAAATAAACTTATGGTTATAATATCTTCGCTCTAATTTGGATTCCAAGCTAACAAGAAATTTGGTATTCATGTCGTATCTACAGCCAACTTCAAGACCCAGATGGTATCTATGGGGTATTCATTTCATTGTTGCAATGTTTATAGAAATACGTGTCTGTATTTTTGCATTGTTTATAGTTATGCCTCGTTCACACTACTATGGTTGAACAATGGTTAAAATAGCAGTTAAAACTAACTTGCGTTCACATGTGACTCTGGTAAAACCTGGTGACCTCTGATGAAGGGT
>LYUA01000270.1:784879-799145 GCA_002093875.1 Calopteryx splendens | reverse complement strand
AAAGTAACAAAATCAATTGTATGCACTATGCCACAAAACCCGGCAGCGAACGGGAAGGAACCGAAAGTGAATGGTTTGAGATGAAGGGGCGAGAGAGGTAAATGTGGCTACGGATACTCTCAGTACGAGGAATATTCGAAGTCCCAGGAACAGAAGAGCATTTATTAAGTACTGCATGAGTGTGGCGTGGGCGTAAAAAGTGGGCTAGGATAGGCTGGTATGGAAAAAATAAATGAAAGTTACCTGAAATAATTTTGCCTAAAATAACTTAAAATTACGCTTTATTTGGACATAGCCTACTCCTAAAGGGAACAGAGTTGACGGTTCTTGGTTCATTAAGCACCTTTGCTGAGTAGTAATCAATCTCGAACCTTGATTTGTGAAAGATAGAGTCTCCATGGCTTAGTGCCTGTGGTAGTGATGAGCTTTGCATCAATATATTCAAGGGAGTGCTTCCATCCTGAGTCCCGAATGGCACGACTGATTCACACTGTTTAGATTGACGTCTTCTAATATTATCTATGCGATCTGTGTGATTTACATCGCCCTTGAAGCTACAGTTTTGCCCCCTCCGTTGGGTACGTAAGCCGAGCCCTCCAGCAAAACTCAACTCCTCGGAACTACGGCAAATGGCAGAATATGCATGTATCGATGTATAATTGACCCCTCCTTATCGTCCTAAAAGTACCCAATAATTCTGCGACCAAAAAGCACACAAAGAAATACACGCCACCTGTCCACTAAGATCTTTCACGTATGGCAATGCAAGAGCATTCGTACGTAAAAATCTAAAGAAATCCTCCGTGGCCGGCAAGGGAAATGGTATATTTATTATATGCTCTTCACCTTAATGTTATTTTCCCTTGAAGTCGTTTTCCCTACGAGTAGATTTTTCCCTTAAGCGTTTTGTTCAAGGAAAGTTTCTCGCCAGAAATATCCCCTTCATCAGGAAGACATTGCCTAGAGAACAATTCCTTTAGAGGTTCTCAACATTTTCTTAGATGAGAAAATATTTCTAAGGCAATTTAAATTTTCCTCAAGTTCCAGAGAATTCTGTATTGAGAAATTTAATCTGGGTGTCGCTGAAAGGTGTAGGTAATTTAAGTTGGCAAGAAGCAGTGCCACAAAAGGAAAGTACATCGTTCTTTTATTTGATTTTCCTGATGAACGCCTCGTTTCCAATCACCTGCAATCCAATGAAGCCGGCGTTAAATAGTGTTTTCGTTTGAAGAGAATCGGTTGAATTTTCACGTGCACGATTGAGCAAAACAAATATGTGGTAACTGACTGTACCTATGCGAACCCAGGTCAAGTCCTTCTGTCAGTCATAGGCAAAAAGCATCCGTAATCGGCTGTCATCCACAGATCCATCCGCAGGTATTCGGGGAACTGTCAGCTGGGTCTCGGTGGAAGCGTTTAAATGTCGTTTCAACTCTGCATTGAATTAAGTTAATGTCTGTTAGTTAATGTTTGACGATAAAATTCTTAATTTGAAATGGAATGGGCTATACATTTGATTGTGGCGTGTTCAGCCAAGCCAAGTGACCAGAAGACTAGGTTCATTTTTCGAAGGTTTGTTACATTGCGTTCTTAGGGCCAGTCTCGTTAAATCCAATCGTTCGTTAACATGGACATTTAGTAAACGTGGAAGTTACGGACAAGTTCGCATTTCAAAACAATTCAAACTGCTCGTTAGAGAACATAAACACGCTAACCTTGATAACTCACTCTTTAAATTAACTAAAAATTTTATCTGTTGGTTTGGAATTAAATAGCGGTGTTAAAACTGATTTTTAGTTTTAACTATGGAATAAAGTTTAACTGGACATTATAAAACTGGATCTTAATGAAACATAAGTCTCTGACCAGCGTGTGCGTTCTTCAAGGAACGCGTGTCCCCGGAGGATGATTTAATTCGGCTTCGAGTCCATTTCCCCCGATTCTTTCCAAATCAAGACAACTAAGACATCCGCGTGCTCCCACTGATTCTTGTGACATTCCAGAGTCAGGTGGGTGATGCATTGGCCGACCCATCCAATGCAGAATCCTGCTTAGGGTTTACATTGTGTTGCATTGGTTATCCTTGAATTTGATGGAAGGGACGAAATGGTATCATTCATCAGAGCTGCCAAAATCCAATATTTAATCTTGCGATATGTTTATATCACATTGTCGTAGCTTCAAAAAAATAAATTCTCGTCAAGCAGTGTGTCCCCTCATTTATTTTGTGAAAACGCTCTTTTTTGTTGGGAAATTTGTTTACCACAGAACACGACTAATTTTTCCGAATGTGGTTGGGGAGGAGAGTCCTTATGAGGGGTCACTTATGGGTGAAAAATGTAGGCTTGTGGATTGGGGTTGGGTCGTTGTTTATTGAGTTTCTGTTCCTTCTTGATGGATGTTAAAGTGGAGGGAGTGGTGTGTAATAATTGACCATTAACCACAATACGATCAGGGTCAAGGTTACCTATGTCGGATGGTTAAACATTTTCTATTATGTCCATTACAATTAATTTCTTTTTTTTTAAATGAGAATTTCAGTGGCGAATGAGGATGTGCAATGGTTTGAAAGTAGGTCCTTTGCGAAGATTCTGAGATAAATGAGAAAGCATTTTCATTCTTGAATGTATCGTTTAAGTTGGGGCCCATTTGTCCTCAACAAACGCGGCTCTCCTCTCCACATTACTTCATAATCCAGCAGGAAGTAATCCAGCCTCGGTCGAAACAACAACCTACCCCCATCCTTGGTCAAATACCCTCCACTTCTCATCCATAACTGACCCCCCTCAGTATTCACGGAGAAATATATGCGTGCTCTTCCTACGATATTTCACCAGGTGAAGGCGAATTTCGTCCAAGGCCGTCGTTTTCTGCGGAAAAATAGTGTTTCTACAAATAGAGACTTTTGTAGGTACCTTTTGGCAATGGAATTCCACATAGTTACGGGGTCCTCAGTGAGGGGCTTCGGGATTAGCTGAAACCCTTTTCTGCATCTCGGTCCTAGTGCCACCATCAATATGCATGCGCATGAAGATGGATCTTAGGAATTTTTTTGCGTCTCGTCTAAAGCGTGGGGATAGGTATGGCTTGGCAAGTTTCGTTGGAAATCCTGTGAGGAATTTCACTGTTGGCGTTGGAGGAATATCTAACTCGACTAGAGAAACTGCTAACCTAATCACGCCGTCCTGGCACCTCGCGTTGGATTCGCCAGCGTCAACCCCTTATTGTTTTGAGCAGCCCTACCGAGGGGTGGTGGAGCTTACGTTTTTTGGGCTTGTATTTTTGTTTCCTCGTCGGAAATACCTCGCGTGGGCGTACCCATTGACGTAACGAACGAGGAGAGAGGGGGGAGCGGCCATCGTCTCCTCGGCCGCCCGACCTTACCGATCCGTTCGCGGAATCAAAAGGGGGTGGAAGGGGGGGTTGGGGGGCCGTGACCGACATTCTTGCCATGCGCACTGTTGCGCATGCGCCAACACGATCCTAAGTCGGAAGAAATGAAAGGAGTGAAGAATTTTACCAGCCTTCCTCGTTGATGCGACGGCGCAGCTGAGCGATCTTCGCTCCTCTGGATGGCCGACTTCGTCTTTCAATTGTTTAATTCTCACCCCCTCAATTCCCTCAACTTCCTCCTCAACACGCCCTCCATTGTTGGCGCTTTCTCGGACACACTTCTTCAAACTTTGCTCATCGCAACGGAATATATATTTTAATTAAGATAGGAAAATTTGAAGTATATTTTGACGCTTCAATTGAAAGCCGTCTCTTGCATAATTTGCGCTGAGTTATTCAATCCGCTTCTTTGTTTTACGAACCGTGCACCTGAAATGTGCAAGGATTGTAAATCTAAGGAGATGGAGCCCATTCCTATGGTTTGTTAGTATTTATTCCGAATATTCTGGCCTTTTCTTCATATGAAGATGAATTCTTCATTCGGTTTGGAAGATAATTGAAAAATAAAACATGGAAATTCAATGAATGCTCATGATCTGAAGTCAAAAGTTGTTTAAAAAATTCAAGAATATCCCTTTATAAATAAACTAATTTACCAATGGATTGTCTATCCTTCCATCCTACCATTCTCTACTTAGGTTTTAATGATAGGCATTACCACTGAGTAAAGATAAGTGATATAATAGCACTCAGGTCTTTTATTACTCTGTGGTGTTACCATAGGGTAGATATCAATAGTTCTCTCTTTATCTCAGTGTCTGCTTATGTCTGTGGTGATGGAGAGGTACTGCATTTTTCTCTAATTCAGAAAACAATTGAAGATAATTGGCGATGAAACAAAATTGACATCATTCACAAATTTTGTAAAAAAAATGTAAAATACCTTATTTCTCCAGTTCTACTGATTATTGAATCATATTTGGCACCAATTTTAATTAAAAAAATCACATTATGGCATAATCACTTCAACATAACTTGTAATGAGGACTGCCCCTGTAATTTGTTATTAACTAACTCACTCATTTATGAATAAATATACTCATAGGTTTAAAATGTTTCATTGTATTGAAAATAAGATAAATCAGTAAAGCATATCATACTGATTTCTTCTCTGCATACTTGCACCCCTGTCTGAAATTTCCTTCTTACTGTTTTTTTCAATTCAAATACTGAAGATAATAGACAATAGACTTGCTGCTGTCATGCCTCTTTCTTCTCTCATCCTCCTTCAATGCCTGAGCTGCATTTAATGACCAACTGTTATTCATGTTTCTTGCTATTTTCTATCATTGTAGGTTACTTCTATTTAAATTAGGGTAGTTGATATTCTATTTAATTGAACATACTAAAATTCAGTTTCCAGAGCAACAAATGCAATGAAAATCAATTATTAATAGCTTTTGCAACTCCTTTTCAATTAAAACTCTTTGAGGGCTATAATGGATTCTCTTGTGCTTCTGTATTTCTGGAGCCAAATCATCTCTTGTCTAGGGAATTCTACCACCTTTTATTCACCTCTTGAAATAATTATTGTGAGAATTTTTTATGTGCGAGCAGTGTAGATATTTCTTACGAAATTATGACACTTGAATGTCCCTTCTACTTGAGCATAGGGGCAGTCATGTTCTTCTGGTACATTAGTATTTTACCAGGTGAATTAAGCGACGGATAAATTTGCTTGATCTATTCAGGGTTGTATTTCCTGCTTGCTTATAGTGGATATTTTAAATTCTAAACAATTAGTGATATTAATGTAGTTCTGTAATGACATTAATGATTTGTTGTTTAATATTCTCAATAATCTCTGCTCATTTTCAAAACCCGAGTGTTTGAAAAAAGGTAATTGTATTATGTGGGATTATAGCAATGGGCAAGTTTAAATGTAAGTAAGTAAAGTACTTAAAAAGTAAAAACTTTATTTAAGAATGCAATTATGGGTAGTGCACTGCTCTCACTTGAATGGGTAGCATATGCTGTGCTTAGATATATACCATATATATCTATTCACCTCATGCAGTGATTTTCCTATTGATGTATTTCAAATTTCATATGTCTCTGTCACCAAAAACATAATGGCTGGCAAGTGTAGCCAGTGCATACGTTTTTTAATTTTTTTCCTTTCACCTTAATGGGTTTTTGTTTCAATTTTTTGCCAGATAAAGAATAACATTTCATCCTGTATCTATCATAAAACAAACATTTGGCTACAGGCATTGAGAAGGGGGAAACATCGTTAAGAGCATTTTTTATTTGGTAATTGAGTTCTTGGCCATAGAAGAAAATTTCAGCTCCATTTATTGGATGCTAATTTGTTACAATTATTATTTGTACATTTGATATTGTTTTTAGCATGATACTAATGGTGTATTGTTCCACATGCTAGCCAGTTTCTCACTTGCCTGTGAATAAATTAATATTATAGTTTTAATTAGGCAAGTCTAATTTACACATTCATCATTGGGAACATGTTTATAAAGAATATTTGTCATTAATTGTACATGCACTGCTATCTTATCTGCTATAAATAAAGGATATTCATTAATTTGAGTGAAATTGTGATTTCAGGAATATTTAGGTCTCTGTCACTATTCATGGCTGCTAATGTGAGAAAAGCTGTAGCAGAAGGACGTTCAGACTGCGTTCCAATCTTCCTTCAAGATATCCCCAAACTCTTCCATCACAAGATCCTTCGACCTGATGTTGCTTTGATTCAGGCATGTTTTTTTAGCTAATAAACTTCTATTTATTTTCATAGAAATTTTTTCGTTGCCTCATATCACATCTTCATTTGTTTTTCATTCAGAAGACTGCCATCCTTCACTCTTCCCTCCTGCTGGTAGTAACTTTCCATTCTTCCTTATTTCATTTTGTTGTCCTTACCCTGCTAGCTCCCAATAATGATATCTTTCTTGATTTTCCGTATTAATATTTGTCCCTTGCTAATCTTCTCGTGGGTTTCCCTTAAATCTTTCCTTTTATTTTTCTCTTTTCAAATTCATTTTTATTTACACAGGAATGAAATGAAAGTCAGAAATTTAGTTTCTATGAGTACTTAGACATGAGTATTTACAAAGATCAGCTTGGCTTTAGGGGGGGAGGTGGTGAAAGAGAACCTATTCCAGCCCTTGGGAATTTTTGTACACAAGGGAAGGTAAATATGATCAGTTGATTATTATTTAATTTGTCAAAGGATCTCATAATGTTGGCTAAATAAAGATGCTGAGTAGGCTAATGAAAATAGGATTGACCTACTAAGTACAGCAATTCAATCTGGAGATATGTCATTAAGAACAGTTGACAATGATTAAGTACAATTGTGGTACTGTAGAAGGAAGAGCGAAATAAAGAAGCTTAAAAATAATGTTCATTGTTGCCCATAGTCTTCAGCACTTATTGAAACCATGAGTAAATCAAAGAGAAAAAGAAAATCAGGAATTCATGTACACCCAGGGAAATCATTATTATGCACTTTCCTGATGATGTAGCAATGTTTAAGAAGAAAGATATGATGAGGATATAAACATCCAAGGAGAAAAGTGATGAAAAATAAAACAAATGTTAAATTTGGCACACACAGTAATCAACCCAAAAGTTTGTTTCATTGGTGAGAGTTGAGCTCACCTAATACTAAGCCCACTGGCATGTAACATTCACACAAAGGGGGTGGGGCGCTGGGCAGATACTTACTCTCTGCCACCTACAGTTTCTCAGAAAGATCTGGTTCCTGAAAAATCACATAGGTTGGGTGAAGTTGAGGGTGATAGAAACATAACCCAGAATCTAACCTGGGCCTTTCTGTCCATAGTGCAGTGCTCCAAGTACAGACTTACTAGATCCATATAATTTTAAATAAAACCTTAATAATGGCTTGTATAAGTAGACAAGAAAACTGCATTTGTTTGAGTATGGGACCTTAGAAACAAGACCAAACAGAAGCAAGAAAGAAAAATTGAGCAGAATAGCCCAAGATTAGAAGGTATCCCATCAGAAGAAAAGTATCATAAATGCCAGTCTGGAAGCACAGAAGCACTTAATTTAAAAATATGAAAAACTTGGTCTCCTAAATAAGTGAGGTGTGGTCAATAACAGCAGCAGAACGTAAGGCTTTGAGGCAATGAAAATGTAGTGTTACAGGGTAAAGAAGAAGATAAAATGGATAGAACAAATTCCCAATGAAGAGTGGAGGAAGAAAGAAACTTGTGTGAAACAAAGAAGAGACAATCTCATTGTATTACATGCTCTTTAAGGAATAACCTCCTGAAGAAAGTACTGAGATGTAGAACAGAATAAAAGAAATAATAAGGAAATTTGTATTTGCCAAACAAATTATAAGAGATAATGAGAGGAAAGTGAGAGGATAGTTGCAAAGAGAATGGAGTGGAGAGCTGTAGTGAACCAATATTTGTGCAGGTAACTGCCAAAGAAGAATTTGTTTCATGCCTTTTCCAGTCCATTTTTTTTCTGCTTAGGATGTTTTAGACTGTATTCTCCCCTTTAAACATCTCATAATTCCTCACTTTTCTGTCTGCTTAATTTTCAACAATTGTCTTTTTACACCATGTTTTGAAATCTTCCAATATAGTTCCCCATACGTATCACATAGCACCTTCATTGATCTGTGTTCATGAAAAATCTTTGAATTTGACTTGAAAAAAAACTTAAAATGATACAAAAAAAGTTGTTTCTTTTGATAAATGCTCTTGTTGCAAGATTCATATTGTGATCACAAAAATGTTAATGCTCTGTTCATTGTTAAGTTATTTCTGTATGTTATTCATACTATGAGCAACATGTATGCATACACACTATCAGTTGGTATTAAATGATATTAATTGGTATTAATGATTCCTTGCTCTAGTTTTTTAAACATTTTTTGTGTTTTCTTTCACCTGAAGACCATAAATTATCTTTGAATGAAGAGTGATGGAAAATGTTTACAATTTCCTTATAATATTGTACTTCAATGACTAGTTTTGATGCATTGTATAATTTTCAAGTGCCTTCTCAGTTTTACAGTGGCATATATGTATTTGTATTGAGGTAGTTGGGAGAGAGAAAGGATCCAATCCAATAAATGATGTGAAGCCTGTTAGAGATGATGGAATGATAGGGTATCCAGAGATATTGGAATGGGAAGGGTTCTGAGTATGAATAGCCACATAAGTTACTGAATTGGGAATTCAGGATTTTACTGTGGGTTTGTGAATGCTCAGTATTCAGCTGCTGCTTGTGTTTTTCAGTGTTCACTGCACAATAATTGGCTTGGGGCACTGACTCCACGGCCTCTTGGTGCTGTTATAAAGGGATTGAGAGGGATTTGGGGAGGGAAGAGAAAAGGAGAGGAGGGCCCACTTGACTCTGCCCATCCAAAGACAATTCAAGCTTAATTTCTGCCCATTAGCATCTCTCATCACATCTGCGCTCATTAGAATGGAGCTAATGTTTAGCTTTTGGATTTACAAAACTACAGAAGTGAATCCCTGCCTGCAATGGTCCATTTTTTTTAAAACTTTAATTGAAGAAACATTGACTACATTAGTATTAAGCTCTGAATAAGTTAAATATACTAATAGTTTTTTTTTCAATTTTTGTAGTTTCTGAAATATAAAATTCATGTAGAACAGATCAATGTGTAATAGGTGGGTGTGAATCATTAATTAAACTTTCTCTTATTTCACCTTGTTTAAATGATTTCAGGTTTCCCCTCCTGACAAACATGGATATTGCAGTCTTGGAACAAGTGTAGACTGTGTGAGGGCAGCTTTGAAGAATTCCAAGACAATCATTGGTGAGATATTTCATTCTAACAGTATAATCTTTTAATTATATTATAATTTTCTTTGATTGTGTGATTGATTAGGAAAACTCTTCCTCTATTTCAATAGAAAATATTGGCAGCATATATTTCTTTAGCTGTTGTTTGTGTCTATTTTTATGCATTGATGTTTTCTATGATGGCGTAGCTCATGTAAAAACTCACAATTGACTTTCTTGTATTTTTGGCTGATTTTATTAGTCTTAAAAAGAAAATAAGTCAGATTTTTTTGAAAAAAATATTCTTTAACAAATAAGGTAGAGCCACAACCAGGGAAATTACAGAACTGTGCAGGGGATTTATTTCAAGCTGCAATAATCCCATCCCCCTAAATTAGGTACTAACATGTTCAGGTGTAAATGTTTGCTGCCGTTCCTAATTCCTTTTCACTTGCAAACTGGATCTCTGTTGTTGCTTCATGGAATTTCTTCAAACTTGCAAAGAAGATGAGTATGAATATTTGAATCTCCTTGGTCTGAAAATATTTTTTCTGTAAGACCATTTGAAGCTTGTTGATCAGAGATATAATATGTCTGAGTGAATCCTGAGAAGATGTTTATCTTCCTTATAGCATTGGTGAATGAGAAAATGCCTCGGACATTTGGGGATGCCATCATCCATTCATCTCATTTTGATGCTGCTGTGCGGGTGGATGTTCCTCTTCCTTCTCACGGTGGAAAACCACCTTCAGAAGTGGAATCCAAGATTGGACAGCTAATTGCTGAAAACTTGGTGGATGATGGAGCCACTTTGCAAATGGGTAAGCCATGAGCATGCTGTGAACATTCTGCCAAGCCTCCCTTTCTAATCAAGTTCTTCTGATTGGGTTGAATAAACTTTGAATATATTTGAGTGCTTTTCAGGTGTCTGTCTAGCCTGTACTTGCCATTCTGGAATTATTTTCATCTTTACTCTTAACTGAGCTTAGTGTAACTAATGCCACTAATTGTTGCCTCTGGGTAACTGTTATCATTTTGAACAAAGCAAAATAAAGCTCCAGGAGCTCTTAATTTTATGAAATGGAACAGAAGAAAACTTCATGCACAAAAAAATCAGAAATGTAATTTTTTTGGAACCTAAAGGCAAAATAAAAATTTAACTACTTAAAATTGCATGAAAAAGTTTGAAATTTGAAACATTTTAGTTTCTTTTAAAAGGGAAATGTACTGTGATAATTTTTATGGAACAAAATTGAATACTTGAGGAAGGAATGAATTTCTTTTTAGGACAAACTTCGAGAGCAAAGTTATTTTGGAGTGATATGGGACAAATATTTTGTAACTATAAAAAAATGAAAACCAAATGAAATGGGAATTTATAAATGCTTTTTCTTGTATTTTTTTTCAACTTCTGATTCCCACTGTTTTAATATACTCTTTAACTCATGATAAAGTTTTCAAATATATAAAAGTGGTGCCTGATAGACTGTTGTCTTCTCATGTTTGTGTTAACCTCTGTAAAGTCCTACTGTTCTAATTTATTTTATATTGCAATCAAACTAAAATTAAATTGTCTTATTAACTCAGAGGAAAAGGGGAGAGTTAGCTCTATGGCACATGACAAGAGAAGGATCAACGAGGAATAGTGACCGGAGTGTAGACTCTGAATATTTCAGTTGCTCTTTAGCCACAGTCATGTCCACTTTGTGCTCTGTTGCCAAAAGATTTCACTGTCACTCCCTAAATTTTACCAATATGAATAGTTGTAGAGTGTTTCCTGAGGATGCAGTATTCCATCCGACTCTTCTGCCCTACCTGACAGGATTTTATGCCTTCCACTCTCCCTATCCCTGGGGGATGTGCATTTGGGAAAATACTTAAAGCTACCTCCTCTCTAGGGGCCTCCCTACTGCCAATAAGCAGAGATGCTTAGACCATCATGAAGCCACACAAAGCTCAGTAATAAAGATTTGTCGCTCGCAAAATATGTAAAAAAAACCTAAGACTGAATTTTCATTTTAAATAAACACAAAGAGTCATAGTCCACAGAAAAAGTGTTATAACTGGTACGACATGTTTTACCGGTTTACAGCATTGTCAGGTACCAAAATTGTCCATACAACAACAATTGAACAAAAAAACTAGATATTGATAGATTTTGATTATGTACCTATGTTATGTCATTTCTTTTTTACAAGGTTTTTCCAGCATAGGATTACAGATGCATACTTAAAAAATTAAATGTGAAATTTTACTTAAGGTCTTGAAGTAACAGTGAGCTAAGCATGTTGGCTATAAGAATTACAAGAAGGTGTAATCTCTGAAAATAGAAACTACACCTTCCTCCTTTCGGAGTTCACACCTTCTTCTTGTATTCTTACAATCTTGAATTAGTTGAGAAAAAACATTATTTAAGGTGGTATGAATTTATTTGAATCATAAATTTAGTATATGTAGGTTGCATTGTATCCTTGAAAATGCAAGATATTTTAATAGAAATCCTATTACTTTATACTTCCTTCATTAGAATTCCCAAAATACATTGAGCAAAATCTGTGGCATTGAATAAATTTTGTGCATATAGGGAACCACTTTGGTGGAGAGATGTTTATAGTAGAGGAGAATTGAAATTTTACAGTATGAAGGTAGGTTTGATGGGAAATAACTTGCACAATGAGAAATCCAGAACTCCTGAAAGAACATTCAGCCTTATGATTTAAAAAAATGTCCAGGTTACAAACCTGTACAAATGTATCTTACGTAAAAGAAAAAGCCAAAATTGAAAGAGACACATCTTGCATGTGCTTTCTATGAAGAAAATCTCTGACTCTGGTTTGATGGCTGAAGGGATGAATTGAATAATATGGATTGGTGAGAATGTCTGAATAAGCCTGCACAAATTATTTATTAATGTTACTCTACCAGTTAAGTTTGATTTTGTTGCCCATGGTACACAGTTAACACAACACTAACATTACACAACACCACAATTATCCATTCTTCTATTCCACGTACATACCTTCTGCCACCTTTCATTCCATCCAACGTGCCTAAGCATTCATGCTTGCTTACCCAACATTCTCCCCTCAGTCAAATTATTCAATAATCCATTGCCACTCAATGTACCCTCCATCCACTTTTCCTGGCTCCTTTGAATTTTTTTCTTTAAATTTTACTGCTCTAATATGTTAATTTTTAGGCTATAGCCACATAGAATAAGGCTTTAGTGAGAACTGGATATTTAAAATCAAATCAATATAGTAATAGTTGATTGTAATTAAAACAAATTAACCTTTCAAGGACGGGACTAAATCCCTAATGTGTCTCTGAGCGGCCAGGCATTTAAATGT
The DNA here is from genome assembly GCA_002093875.1 of Calopteryx splendens. Lineage (NCBI taxonomy): Eukaryota > Metazoa > Arthropoda > Insecta > Odonata > Calopterygidae > Calopteryx > Calopteryx splendens. Next base: position 786,588 of record LYUA01000270.1, on the reverse strand, counting down.
CCGAGGTACAAATATTAAGTAGCTCTCCAGTTAATGTTAAATAACTTGAAAACTATTAGTGATATCCTAATAAAACAAAAAGTATTTTAAAGACAACACAACATTTTTATTGTTTTTTTTTTAATTTCCAATATTATATTTTAACGGTACATTAACTCACCTAAAANTTTTTTAATTTCCAATATTATATTTTAACGGTACATTAACTCACCTAAAATTGAAAATTATAAGACTTTTTTACCTTGGCAATACATTTTACATGATATCGTGCATTTTATCTTATATTATAATAGTTCAAAATCAATTTTTAGTCAGTTTATAAGTGTATTGAATGGTTTAACATTTCCTTTTTGTGTGATACTCCTGAAAACAGGAATCCATGCAGAGTCCAACGTTACACTTTACGCGTGTACGTCTGATGAGCTTTTTCGTTGAACACACGCTACACCTCAACTTGCTTGTTTTTTCAGGCCAGTGCTCCATCTTTTTTGCTTCCAGTCTGGTGATATCCGTGTCACATGGGTTTGGTCTCCCTCTATTCGTAGCCTCTGACCAATTCCCTACCTTTTCCAGAAGATCGCGCACCAAAATTAGTCTTAAGATGTGATTCTTCTTTGCCCAGAGATTTGGGAATGATGAATGAATTCAATACAGTAACACCCATCAAATGGAAAAAAACCTTTTTTGTCCACTTCCAGGCCCTTCTACTAATGGAATAACTGTTAGCCATTCTGTCTCCCTTGTCAACAAATCCCATGTTACGGTTGTAGTCTTGAATGATTACAGGTTTTATTGCATTCCCGTGTTTATCGCAAAAATTTCCATTTACTGGTGGATTGTGCATATTTGTTAGTAGATGTACGTTTCGTTTGTCCATCCACGTAATTGCCGTCAAATCGTGTCATATTCTAACACGTAAGCCCCCCTTTTTAGTTTTCGTTTTCCTTCGAGATTCTTTGGTATTCCCTTTCTATTAGGTCTAACTGTCCCGCAGCAAAAGATATTTCTAGTCTTCAGGTCATCGAATAAGTTAGAGGAAGAAACAGTCCATATAAAGTTTATGCCCAATGCCTTCCACTCCCCTTGTCAGATGTTTCACAGTCCCATGCGTTGTGGACACTGTCGCGGTAGCCTTTTTTTTGTCTTTACCTAGGTAAACTAACATGTCATAAGTATAGCCAATGGAACCACAAATTTTATGAATTTTTACTCCAAATCATTTATGTTTTTTTGGTATGTATTGTTTGAAAATGACTCTAACTTTGAATAAAACAATTATTTCATCCACTGCCACATTTTCACTTGGCTTATAAAATTTTGCATAGGAATCGTTGAGTTTCTCAAAAATATGTCTTAATTTCCAAAATCTGTCATAGTCATCATTTTTGCAAGGCTGATTACGATTATCACTAGAATGGAGAAATCTGAGTATGTGCATGAATCTGTCGCGGGGCATTATATTTCTGTAAAATGGAGTATGAAATTGTTCCATTTTTGACCAGTAATCTTTCTGTCTGTTACGCAAGCCATGTCCCATTTGAATGATGAGTGCCAGAAAAGAAAACATTTTGTCAGTGGTCACGTCAGGACTTGGTTGAAGGTCCTTCGTCTTAACCTAATGAATCCACATTCTGTCTATAGTACCTGTTAGTCTTCTCCACTAGCAAATGAATTATCTCTGTGAAGAACAGTAGAAATATTGCCCCAGG